>JAWWMW010120176.1:0-17067 GCA_035048345.1 Echeveria elegans
AACGGTTCGATTGCGCATTCGGAACGACGAATAATAAAAATAGGGTACCAAGTGATTGTTTCCGCCGCATTCCGTCGAAACGACGGGCGGTACGCTAGTGTTATATAAAAGATTTACTTTATTGATTTTTCTGATTTTTTTAATTCAAACTTTTTATATGATTGTTTTTAGAATTTATCTGATTGTTCAAAATGCTATATGAGTCCACTGGAATGGAATGGTTTGAAATGAAATGATAAATATAGACTAAATTTCATTCTGAATTCATCATTCCATTCATTTTCAAATGATTCCATTTCTTCGAAGTGGACGCAACATTAATTATTTAAATAAAAAATAGGTGTAATTTGTTTTTGGAAAGAGCTTACAAAGCAAGACAGTAAAGCTAGGAATAAGAATCCAGCAACAGCGGGCAGCAGTCCATTCGCACCCAATTGTGCGGAAGTGATGAGATGATCCTGCAAGGCTATCTGCCGCTGTATTAGCCTCTCGATGTATACGATCCCCGTTGTGATTGTTAACTGAATCATTACTAGACAATAGACTCTGGCTTATGACCAACTTTCAGACACTCATAAATACGCAAACACTCCGTCTCGAATACGACTTTATTTATTTTCAACGCTTTGGAAAGTGCCAGCCCTTCTAGTAAAGCTAAGCCTTCCGCGTCAAAAAGAGCTTGAGACAGAACATAAGCTTCATACGCCAAAGAAGGAAACAAAACCATTCTATGATTGTTGTGTAAATTGTATAAACATACGTACGTGTAAATACAATATATCCTAATAATTGGCTTATGTCATCAACACACAATTAGCTATGAATTTTTTTTTATCGCTAAATCATACATTTTTGTCGTTAAATGAATTATGAAAAAGATAAAAGAAGAATAAGACAAAATAAAAATAAGACAAAAACAAAAAAATACTCATTTAAAATTAAAAAATAGAAATTTCAAATTCATATTAATTTAAAATTAAAAAATTAACCCATTTAAAATTAAAAAATCCAAATTCACATGTACAAATTAAAATTATTTGAAATATGTTAGAAAATTTGAGGAGAATCGAATTGAGACATGAAAAAAATTCCTTAACGGACACTGAGCTAGTTTTCCATAAAAGTTTTTACTTATGTAAGTTGTACTTGCAGGTTTTGATATTTATATATACTAAAGGGTCGTGGACGTAAATATCGAAAATTACTTTCTACACCCATTTCAAACCGCATCATCAGAAATCCTCAGTAGAGAATCGCGTTGCAAAATTATGGATCGAGCTCATCTGCTTCTCTTCGGCCTCCCCATCTTCCTCTTCTGCTCCGATCTCTTCAATCTCTTCGCACCACCACCTCCCAAGCCTCCTCCTCCGCACCACCACCATCAACCTCATGGTGTCCGCCATCCCATCCCGCCCCAAACCCTAGACTTCCCAACTCCGGTAAGTTGAATAAATTCATCCGTTTTTCGGTGATTAATTGTTGATTGAATGAATACGTTACTGATTTGTGGTGTTTGATTTGTAGATGGCTGTTAGTGGGATTGGTGCTGGCAACACAGTCTTGATCAGATTTTGCTCCTCTTGTTCCTACAAGTAAGTTTTTCATAGGCAGGCTCCGTTTCCGATTTTAATTTTGATTTATACTGATGTAATTCTTTGTCGCGCAGAGGAAATGCAATGAAATTTAGAGAGATGCTGTTGAAAGAATTTCCTGGAATTCATATCGTGCTTGAAAATTATCCTCCTCCGTTGCCGAAACGCTTGCTTAGTAAAGTGGTTCCGGTTTTTCAGTTTGGGGCGATTGGGTTAATGATGGGAGGGGAACAGATATTTCCTAGATTGGGTTATGCAGTGCCACCTCCATGGTACCAGAAGCTGCGGGCTAACAGATTCGGAACTATTTCAACCACGTGGCTTCTTGGAAACTTTCTTCAGTCTTTCTTGCAGAGTTCAGGTGCATTCGAAGTATACTGCAATGGGGCATTGGTAAGTTATTTTATGCTTTGTACGAAAGATGGTGATAGATTTTGTCACGTAACTGACTAGGAACAACGTAGGATGATTCCGGTAGCAATCGCAGTACACAGTACACACTGAGTGCCTGCAGCTAACAGGAGGTCCAGCTCTAAATAATGATTGTCGTCATGTGTCTGTATGTTGATTTTTCTTGTTTTACCGGAGCTTAAAGAAATCAAATGCAAGAGAAAAGTGATAAGAATTCATGTTTTAAGTTTAGGATTCTCGTGACAGACTGGTTTAGTAACTTTAACATCCAGAAGTTTGGTGAAAATAGTCTATGCACATTGCTTTCAGTGATATCTGTAATACTGCATGAATTTAGGCAGCATATGCTGTATAAGCTGAAGCTAGGATGTTCTGAATGCTTTGGCTTACAGTAATGTGCGTGGAATAGATACTTTAAGCAGTTCGTTCAACCTCATCAGTTTCATATAATAATATATCCCGTGAGGGGAGTTCAAAGGCGTATGACGTAATCAACTTAAGAATCTCAGACCTTTTTATAGTTCCAAAGTTCTGCTCCTGCCCTACTTTTCGTTCTTTTTACCATAAATCATTTTTTGCACTCCTGATCGATATTTTTAAGCTGTTGTCTCTTCCATTTTTTGCGAAGCACTCCTAACGAGAATGTTATTTACTTCATTAAAAGCTTTTTCTTTGTCCATACTAAATGACATCTTTAATATAATTCTGTTTTGTGGTTTTCAATATGCTTCTGAGCTTCTCACTGAATTTATCTTGAAAATACAAATAGGTATTTTCAAAGCTTCAAGAGAAGAGGTTCCCAGGCGAAATAGAACTCAAGGATCTACTTAGCAAGAATATAAAAACTTCAGGAATTGTCGATGGAAATGGAGAAACTCTCTGGTCTTAGTCTTATGCTGCATAATTCGGAGAACTGAGATGAAGCAGTGGTTCCCCTGATGTGCAGCCGAACTGACCTCCTTCCTCGAGACAATTTCTCCTCATATAACTTTGGACCGCTCGTGAACACACAATCTATTTAGTCTTGCCCCTTTATTTATGAATGGTATGCTATTCGTAGAAGTACAAGTGCACAACCCACCATTACTCTACAAATGCTTGTTCAGATAGCATGTTTCTGGAAGGAAGCTTGATGCTGAAATTTAGAACAAAAGAGATCATACTAGACAAGCTTTTAAGTATACATGAATTGATTTACTTTTTTAATCGTGCGTTACGTTGGATATATAATCCAAGTACAAGATTATATATGCATCATTGCAGCATGTAGTATTCTACGTGCGCTCAAAACCCCGCGAATCTCAAAATTTTCACGAACTTTAGCATGCACTTTAGCAATTGGTTGGCATGCATCCGGACATAGCAATAGCAATAAATCTCATGTGTGAGGAAATTGAAAACTTTTAATATAAAAATCTCACAATATGATGGAATCAAACTGATACGGAGTAGTTGATTAATGTAAATGACTTTTTCCTTCTATATCAATGTGAACAATTGTGTAAGAGCCTTGTCGAGAAGCTGTTATTCCAACTTCCAAGTGACACTAGATTAAAATACATATAGTTGGGCAAAATAGTCCACAAATCATATCGGGCACACGACCGGGTACATTCGATTGGACCATCCGAGTGTATCAACTTAACTAAATTGAAGTCCTAATCAAAGGCCGAACATAAAAATGGACGCATTCGTGGTGCTTTAATCCTCATCTGTCAATTGATATACCAACATTTGTTGATAGCGTGGGTTACAATGGCTATTAGTTTCTAGTGTTATATAAAACTAGCGTGTTGCCAGTTGTTCCGGTGGGAATGCGAATGGAATAGGCTAATCATTATTACATTAATCGGAAAAATACACTGTCATATACCGTAAATACTCTACTCAATAATCAATAAAATACGATCAAATACGCTCACCCGTAATCTCAGATGTGGAATATATCCGCTCAAATAAGGTTAACAGTTGATCAACTACGGAGTTAATGTCATGGTTTGTAATAAGTGGTAGAACGCATGAGCATTTTCATGGTGCTTGTCTGCTTGAATCCTCATCTCTCAATTGATAAACCAACTTTGTTGTTAGCGTGGGTTACCATGGCTATTAGTTTATAGTGTTATATAGAACTAGCGTGGCGTTAGTCGTCCCGACAGAAATGCAGATGAAACATGTTAATCATCATTACATTAATCGGAAGAATATATGATCATATGCTGTAAATACTCTGCTCAATAATCAGTAAAATATGATCTAATACGCTCATCCGTAGTTCCGAAAGTGAATCTATCAGGTCAAATATGGTTAACAGTCAAACCTGAATTGATGTCATGGTTTGTAATAAGTGATAGAAGGCATGTGCAAGTGTTGATGGTGGAGATAGCACAAAACAAATTCTACTATATGTATAGACGTCACACGCGAAATTTCGGACAAAGCTCAAACCACTTGCCCACAACCGAATTGACCATATACTAAAGTTCTTCAAATACCAACATTATATCAAATTGAAACATGATGCGTTAAGGAGTTTATGACTATCGTACCCTCTTATGACCAAAAGTATAATTATTAGGATTAGGACACCACCCAGTCTGCTTTTTGAACAAAATAAAAAGACCTAATCATAATTAAAATTTACTAAACAACGGCGTGTTCACAACTTTCAAGTCTTTGGGGCTGAATTGTAAATAGCTAAACTTCTAGCGAAGTACCAGTAGAGAGCGTATGAAAGCAATTTCTACGCTCAAAACCAATTCGTCGTCGTTTCATTGCTTTCTTAACCCCATCGATTTTCTCAGCAGCCAAAGCAGTCGACTTTCCGACATTGAACCGCTCCGCTCGATCTTCGTTCCCATACACCAAATCCCTACACCTCACAATCGTCCAATCGCCGTTTCGATTCCGCCAAATCCTCGATCGATTTTGTTTTGTTAATTATTGTGTGTGAGTAGCGGAAGGGAGCATTCACCGCAAAAAATGGCGCTCTCTTCTGCAGACTTGCCAACAATGTATATGCTGTTGAGAAACTCGTTGAGTGGAGATGTGAGCGTACGTAAACCGGCGGAGACTGCGCTTTTAGAGTCGGAGAATAGGCCTGGTTTCTGCTCTTGTTTGCTGGTAGTGTTTTTTTGAACTTTTTTTTATTATATGTTTCTGCTTCAATCTTTTTGAGGCTATGGGATGAAGTGTGTATGAGGCTTTGTTGTTTCGTTTGTAGGAGTTGATCACTGCAGAGGACTTGGTAGCTCAAGTGGATGTGCGCTTGATGGCTTCATTGTACTTTAAAAATAGTTTTAATAGATACTGGAGAAACCGGCGGAACTCAGTGTGAGTCTGTTACTAGATAATGCTGTGCTTAAATGAAATGAAAGATTTGTGTGGTTTCTCGAGTTGTGTTTTTTGGCATCAAATACTTGATCACGAGTTGTATGTCTGATATTCATTATTAAAATAGTTCTTCATTATGTATACATCTTTTTTTATCATTTGGTGTGATGCATCCAGTTATAATTTAGTTTGTGAAACAGAGGGATTATGGAGTTTTCAGTTTGCAATTTTAATTTCTTACAGGGGAATTACCAACGAGGAGAAGGCTCATCTGAGGCAAAAGCTGTTATCACATTTCAGAGAAGAGAACTTGCAGGTGTTCTGTTACGCAATTTTTGCACTGTTGTTTCTTTATGACTCGTTGGTCATAAATTGTTTCTTGCAAAAACGCATTGAGATAAAGTAAAGTAAAATGCGGTATATGAGCCTGATAACACTTATTATAGAGGTTGATTGGCATGGCATTGATGAGCTTCACATTCCATTTTTATTGTCTGCTACTTGAACTGTATTTGTGATACAGATAGCTACGTCCTTGGCTGTGATTATCTCAAAGGTTGCTCGCATCGACTATCCAAAGGAGTGGTAAAGACTTTGAACCTTGTATTGACTGTGATTTCTTGCAAAAAAACATTTGGAACCTTGTATTTATACAATTATACTGATTATGATATTTTCCCAATTATCACTGAAATTTTGAGTTATTGCTGGTCACATCACACCATTAGCGTATGTGTAATACAAACATGGATGGCTTTGAATTGTTTGTAGCACTGGTGCAATACATAATTCCGGAATAATTTCTGAAATTTAACAACGGATTCAACCGTTACCTAATAATTATCTCAGTAATTTTTAAAGACATATATTTTTTGACGATCTATAGTGATCCAAGAAAGTAATTTCTATATGTTTTAGGCCAGATCTCTTTTCAACTTTGGCAACCAAACTCCAGTCAGCCGATGTACTTACATCCCACCGAATATGCATGGTTTTTTTCCGAACATTGAAAGAGTTGTCCAGCAAACGACTCACATCAGACCAGAGAAACTTTGCCGAGGTAATAGCTTGTCCATTTGATGCGTGCCTTTGAAAAAATTAAGAAGATAGTAGCCATATTGAGAAACAAATTACGTCATTTATTAAAGATACTAGCCATATTGTTTTTATGGATGTACCAGTTTGGATGTAAACGCATCATCATGTCTTATTAAGAACTTTCTGAAGCTGGTAACCAGTTGTTTTGTTTTATTCATCTTGGGAGAACAATGAGCTACTTGCCATCACTTGTTGGGCTGTAGAACGATAACTGGTGAAATCTAAATATAAGATGATACTTGATTAACAATGTGGCATCATTTGTTTGCAGATATCGTCTCGTTTCTTCGATTACAGCTGGCACATTTGGCAGAGTGATGTTAAAACCATCTTGCATAGTTTCTCTACAATATCTCAGAGCCTAAATCCCACTTCTTCGCAGCAGCACCTAGAAGATCTTTTCTTAATATGTGAGAGATGGTTATTGTGCCTGAAGATAATACGCCAGTTAGTTATATCAGGGTTTCAAAGTGATGCAAACTGTCTACAGGTAATAGCTTGCCATTTCCGTTTCATTGGGGAAGTTCATTTACTGGGGATTTAACTTGTTGATTGCATTCTCAATGGTATAGGAAGTTCAACCTGTAAAAGACGTTGCGCCCATGCTGCTGAATGCTATTCAGTCCTTTCTTCCCTACTGTGAGAATCTTCTCTTGTCAGTTTAAATGATCTTATATTCTAGTATTAGTTTAACTCTAGCAAATACATGGGCATTAACCCTCCGTTTGGATCTTGGAAAAATTGTAGGAAAGAAAACGAAATTAAAATTTAACTATAAAATGATTTTCCCAAGAATACATTTAGGGGAAAACGTTTACACTGTGCTCCTTCATTTTGTTTCCTTTTTACTTGACCAATAAAACAAACACTCTCATTTGCCTCTGTTTTCTATTTGCCTTCAAATTTTCTCTGAACCAAACCAGGGCATACATGCCCGTTTCTATTGTCTTCCTGGCTATTGGGCTGAGTTTCACATTGTGAATTAGAAGTATGTGCGAATCCAACTGTTGATTAGCTATAGAGTAAGTACTTGCCAGTTTTGTAGAGAACAGTGAAGCTTATAACGGTGAAATATATGTATGGGTTTCATGGAGCTGCATATCATGTCTTAATGCGCAGCCCGAAGAGAGGCATGCACCCTTGTCATGCCTCATGCCCATAAATCTTAAACTATTTATCACTCGTCAGTTGTGTATTCTATCTCATGCATCTCATATAAAAAAATTGTGATGTAGTATCCAAAATGAAAGAAAATCTTACATCAGAACAGCTTCCATAAGTATTCTATTACTATAATTTTGCTTAGACTGCATCGTGATATTGGTTTATTGTCAACTGGAGTAAGAGAACTTATTATCACCTGCTCACCTGCTATACATTTTCCAGACTCAATGTTTCGAGAGCAGCAACACAAGCTCTGGGATTTCACAAATAGGGCATGCACTAAACTAATGAAGGTTTTAGTTGCAATGATGGGAAGGCATCCTTACTCATTTGGAGACCAGTCTGTGCTACCGGTAGTGATGGAGTTCTGTTTGATTAAGATAATAAATCCAGAGCCAGAGATAGTTGCGTATGAGCAATTCATAATACAATGTATGGTAATGATAAAGAATGTATTGGAGTGTAAGGAATACAGACCAAGTGTCACCGGTCGTGTAATGGATGGAAGTGCTGTGACTCTAGATCAAAGGAAGCGGAGTATGTCAAATGCAATTAGTGGTATCCTGACTTCTCTTTTGCCCAATGAACGGATTGTTCTGTTATGCAACATATTGATAAGAAGGTAATCCTGGTTGACATTCTGCTTGTTTGGGCATCAATTTGAAAACAATAAAACAATGGTCGTATTGTTTCATTTTTTTCTTCATGTGCAGTATAGTTAGTTATTGTGACAATTAATATTAACCAGTGAGAGTATTATTAAGGAAGAATAATGTACTTTTGCTCTTTTTCCTGAGCAAGACATCATGATTTTCATGCAGGTACTTTGTTCTATCTCAAAGGGATCTAGAGGATTTGCAGCAGAACCCTGAATCATTTCACCACGAGCAAGATATGGTTCAGTGGTCGGAAAAGTTGAGACCTTGTGCTGAAGCACTTTATATTGTTTTGTTTGAAACGCACAGTCAAGTAAGCAGCAAAAACTCTATCTAAGCCATATTAATCATGCCTAAAGTGCGTGATTGCTTAGGATGCTTTCTCGTCATTCAGCTCCTTGGCCCTGTTGTTGTTTCCATACTTAAAGAAGCAATGGCTGGCTGTCCGACTTCAGTAACCGAGATTACTCCGGAATTACTCCTCAAAGATGCTGCTTATGGAGCAGCAGCTTATGTTTATTATGAGCTTTCAACTCATCTAAGTTTCAGTGAATGGTATGTCTCTCCTCTACTCTATGTCAGTACTGGATTACTGATTTGTGTAATATGTTTATACACCCGATGGCTTGTATCTCGCCGCTCTGTTTGCCAATGCTTTTATGGTCATTCTTTGTACATTATTGAACTGGTGTTTCACCATTACACTTGAGGATTTAGTAATTGTTAATGCAACCTAGATTTGATTCTGGAAAGAGTACCCATTGCTATGTCTCCCCTTAATACTGTAAACTTATTTGTATATGTGTATTCTATACATAAAATAGGTCTATGATACTTGTCTTGAATCCAATTTGAAATTTTCAGGTTTAATGGTGCATTATCCGTTGAACTGTCAAATGACCATCCAAACCTACGTTTCATCCGTCGGAAAGTTGCTCTCATACTTGGGCAGTGGGTATCTGAGGTACAGATAGTGTATGGGTATTGATTATGCCGATTTGTTTCTAACCTGCTTAAGCGAGTTTGCAGTCGTATAAGAAACACTCATCATTTTGAGAAAAGCGTGACTTAACTTAAGATTATAAATGAATATAAGTAGATGTATGTGCTTAATAAGATAGTGAATGCGCGTCGTTGTACGCGTCAAATATAAATTTATAGTACCTACTTAGACACTTAGAAAGCGGTAAGCAGGGTCGAACCCAGAGGAGCAAACAGTTCAAGTTCGCAATAAGCTACAATTAAATTTATTCTAAATGGGGGGTTTTCAAGAGTTGTTTTGTAACACAAAAGTAAATAACTGAGGTTTATCAATTCAGAGAAATATCAGTCTAGGGAATGGCTCATGCGACTAGTAATCATCGACCACAATATGTCATACAATATTGATTTAAAACGGTTGTTCCCCGCTAAAGATACAACCTACGCACACTCGCTAAAGTAATACACTACCTAAAGACTTATCTAATTTATCAGTTTAATCTACTATTACCCTCTAGTGTCTCAAGTAAATATAACATTCACGTAGTCGCAACACAATAATAATTTCACCGCTAGGCTTAGTCACTATCATGCAATTACTATGCGTCACATAGTAATATTAATTGAGTTTCACGGCTAGGCTACGCACAACAAATAATTAAAGAATGCATTTAAGCCCAAGAACAGGAATAATTCAACATGTAAATAAAGAATACATTTAAGCCCAAGAACAAGAATAATTCGGTGGAATACTCCATAAAATGGCCTTTTTAATCCAATTTCTTTCCAAATGCTCTAGATACACCTGTGATATGAAACACTACTAAAAATTAACATTTCATCATAAAAATATAATTAATTAATGGGAATAAACGGCTCGATGGATCGTATAAATACGCTCCATCAGATAGCGGGGCTCAAGAAAAGTCATTTCAGCGTGTCTTCATGTACGATCATGGTTTTATTGTTTCATTCGAGTGCCAACACTAAAATCTAAAACACATCGATGAAATAGTTTCCCCTTTTGCCACATCATTTTGTTTTCTCTTGTTATCAACTTCGTTATCACAACCTCAAGTAGCCCAAGGAGTCTTTATTTACTCGATTTGAATCTTAAGACCTTGTGTTGGACATGTTTTGTGATTATTTTTTACTGTGCCAACATTTATTGGTAACTTATGTTAAGCATATTGTTGAGTTAGATTTCAAATGGATTGTCTCCTTCCTAGAATGATTGCATTAATTGGCAACAAAAAAGCATTCTTAGAGATGATAGGTGTCAATGAGGAGATCTAGCACATCTTACATGTACAATTCTGGTGTAGGTCAAAGATGATATCAAGAGGTCAGTCTACTGTGCTTTGATCAGATTGCTTCAGGACAAAGATTTGTCTGTACGGGTACGTACAGCGATATTAATTTTTTGTTTTCAGTATCTTGATAATCAGTATTAAATATTAATACCCATCCTCATGCCTCCAGCTGGCAGCTTGTCGCTCTCTGGGTATGCATATTCAAGATGCAGGTTTCTCTGAACGCGATTTTATAGATCTTCTTCCTGCTTGTTGGGATTTATGTTTCCAGTTGGTAGATGATGTCCAGGAATTTGATTCAAAGGTAAGTGAGCAAGTCACTATTTTTAGATGGTTTTGAACTTATATGCCTGTGCTGACGTTCCACTTTCTACCCTGAGTTGATTTAGGTTTGGGGATCTCTCTCTCCCAAATTACTTATGAAATGCTTGCAGCTGATCTATACGGACATTATTTCATGTTCTTCTGTTAGTAGTAGGATATATGGATCTTGCTCTCGCAACTTGCTTGTAGAACATCAGTTTTCACTTTTAAGATTGACGGTTTAAATTGTTTTTGATCGTCGTGCATTTACTTCTTTGAATGAACCATGACCTAATGTATCTAAGTGTTACACCGAGCATAAATAGGGTCATTGATATTGGAAATTTATTCTGTGTTTCCATTGAATGTTTCTTCTTATCATTCTCTCAGGTGCAAATTTTGAATCTGGTCTCAGTCCTCATTGGTCAGATCAGTGAAGTGAATCTCTTTGCAAATAAATTGGTTCCGTTTTTTCAGAAGGTATTGATTGTTGATTGATTTACTATCTTTTCATCTGATGTATTTCTTTTATCCAAGCCGCTTGTTTTTTTGCTAAATTTCGAAGCTCTATGATCATGAAACCAATGCTGAAAGTCATACCTTTTGTCTATGCCATATGCAACCAGAGAGATTTAGAGATTCTCTTTCTTCCTTGGTTTATGACATCCCTCCATTTTAATGTTTATTTGTTTCCTCCTTTGTCGTCAATCAAAAGAATAAAGAACTACCAGACCCGTGACAAAACTGTCCTCTGTTGTATATCCAGGTCTGGGAAGAATCATCTGGTGAAAGCCTTTTTCAGATCCAACTGCTCACCTCACTAAAGAACCTAGTCGTCGCACTTGGATATCAGTCACCAATCTGCTACTCTGTTTTATTGCCAATTTTACAAAAAGGGATCGATATAAATGGCCCAGATCAGCTCAACCTTCTCGAAGACAGCATGCTGGTTCGTACTCGACTCTAAGCTTCATATTTCATTTGTGTATAAATCTGCAAATCTAGCTTGTAAGTTCGTTTTGTCGGTATATCTCATGCTCCTCCACGTGTTGCAGTTGTGGAAAACCACTTTGTCTCATGCTCCTTCGATGATACCACAACTATCAAGCTGCTTCCCATGTCTAGTTGCAATTACCGAGAGAAGCTTTGAGTACTTGGAGGTTTGTAAATTTGATAATTACACCTAAGTTCAGACGTTTCGACATGAGACAATTTATATTTTGGTACTGAGTAATAACATTGGATTTAGCCATCTTTGTAGTGAGGAAGTGGGGTATATCAAAAAAGGATAAAATTACATTGTAGATGTCGCTGAATTGGATTAGAACTCCTTATCATCATCATGATTATATAGTCTGTGAATTGGCAATGGTAACATAGTTCATCTGTGGGCTCTGTTTGGTAATGAAAATTTTGTGGATTGCAACAAAAAGGAGTATGAGTTTGTGTTTGGTTTGTCAAAGAAAATGAAAACAAAATAAAAGAACTCGGTACAAAGAGTCCCATCAAAGTTTTTGAAGGGAAATTAGTTCGTCAAGTATTTTTCCTTTATTCCCCAAGATCCAAATAAGTAGCAAATTATGTGCATTTTATGCTTATTGGTTGTCTCGTCCTTTTACTTTTATTGATTGGCTCATTGGTTGCGGTATTATTTTGTCGCAGATTTCTATAAACATAATTGAAGATTACATAATGTTAGGTGGATCTGAATTTTTGAACATGCATGCGTCCATCATTGCCAGACTTCTCGATTCGATTGTTGGCAATGTGAACGATAAAGGACTGCTTTCAACTTTTCCAATTGTCGACCTTCTGATTCAGGTAAAATGATTTTATACACTCGTTCCTCCCTTTGTAGCCTGATATATGCAAGTTTTTCCTGGCCCCCTAACTTCTAAAATTTCGATTACCGACTATCTCAATACTTCTTTCCTTTTTTCTTCTTTATTTCAGTGTTTTCCTCTTGAAGTGCCCCCTTTAATAAACAGTACTTTACAGGTAAACGACAAGCATCCATGTTTTGTCAGTATGT
Source organism: Echeveria elegans (assembly GCA_035048345.1). Taxonomy (NCBI): domain Eukaryota; kingdom Viridiplantae; phylum Streptophyta; class Magnoliopsida; order Saxifragales; family Crassulaceae; genus Echeveria; species Echeveria elegans. The sequence goes on from JAWWMW010120176.1 coordinate 12,881, forward strand.
AATTTGGCACTTGTCATTTGCTAGTTAACAATTAACATTTGAGTGAAAAGCTCTTTCTTCATACTTCATATGTCATTTGCCAGAAACTGGTTGTCATATCGTTGAGCGGTGGAGATGATTATAATCCTTCAAAGACTGCTGTTCGGGCCTCTTCAGCTTCCATACTTGCAAGGATATTGGTGATGAACTCCAACTATTTAGCACAGTTAACTTCAGATCCAGTTCTTCTACTAATTGTCCAGAAAGCTGGACTTTCTGTTACAGAGAATATACTTCTCTGTTTGGTTGATTTATGGCTTGAGGTCAGTGAAACTTGTACAATGCGCAATATGTTACACTTGAACCTTGCCTGTGAAAAATGCGCCTTAATTACCAAGTTTTTTCCCATCTGTGTGACAGGTCGACAATGTATCCTCTATACAACGGAAAACTATTGGCTTTGCACTTTCAATCATTCTCACGCTGAGACTGCCTCAAGTTCTTGATAAACTTGATCAAATACTGAGGTTTGTTTGTCAGTATCTGGCCTTGAGTACATACTGGCAATATGCTGTTTAACTTATGCATTTTTGCTGCTGTGCAGTGTATGTACTGGTGTACTTGTGAGTGGAGTAGATGACAATAACGAAGAAGGGTCCAGGTTTGAGTAGTTGTCAATTATATTAATTGCTATGTTTTGAATGATTCATTTTACCAATTCAGTAGTTTAGTTCTTTGTCACGAGCTTGGAAATTTCAACCAGCAGTGATAATTTTGCATCCAGTGGACATGAAGGAGAAGCTGGTTTGCCTGCTAGTGATTTCAGAAAAAGACAGGTGAGCGAAGCAGTGACGTTTGACAGTAATATGTTCTGATAATCCAAATTTGAACCTGGTTCTTTCAATATTTTACCAGATTAAGGTTTCAGACCCTATCAATAAAATGTCCTTGGAGACATCATTGCGGGACAATCTTCAAACGTGTGCTGCTCTTCATGGAGAGTCTTTTAATACAGCAATTAGTAGAATGCATCCTTCCGCATTGGCACAGCTAAAGCAGGCATTGAATATGCCATAGGCATCGACATTACTGATTGAACATATTCCAGACAGTTTTTGCCTTTTATGTCTTGTTCTGAAGCTGCTTGGAGAAAGAGTGGTAAAGCAATTACTTACTGAAGATTTCATTTATTTCAGATGGTGTACAATTGCTGCAAACGTATTTTGTTGATGCCATTTATTGAATCATAGTATTTTGAAATAGTTTCGATTAAATAATGCTGACATTCGGCTGTTCGGGTCATAGTTTGCATTTCATTTAGTGGTTTGAAGATAGAGTCAAATACATTTGTTAAGCCGTCAGGTTTTTGCGCTTAAGAAGATCACGAGCTCAATTCTCGTATTTGAGTTAAATTTAGATAGTGCCTTGTTAAAAAAAAACATGACATTGACCAGATTATATCGTATCAGCAAGTGTCGACTGCTAAGCATTCTGACTATATAACGTGTCTCTGCTGCGTTTTCTGTTTCTGTTTATTTCATATTTTATCTGCATTCTTATGTTTTATTATAGTGTTGTTGATATTGTCAGGATGAAAATATATAAATGTATCCATTAACAATTCAGCTTTCTAGTTGATGCCTCTTTACTGTGTTTGTCAGTAAAAGTTTCTGATTTGTTGTTGCTGACCTGAACTCTCTGATTAATGCAGATCCTCACCAGACCAGACTGGTGTCGTCAAAATTTTGTGCTTCCGTAGTTGCATACATCTATATTTTTCTGATTTGGAAGTTTACAGCAGTCAAATCTCTTTTTTCAAATTTGGCTGTCAGTTGGGGAATTGTTTGACTTCAAATGTGAAGAGTGTTAATCCGCAGACATTGTTCTCTGTCTAAAATTGTGAGACATGAAGTATGTTATTATGTTCACATACGCTTGGTGGGATTGTCAAATGCATAGGTTGGGCATGTGATTTGTGATGATTCATTTACTTCTACAGCTGAACATTTACTTGTTTTTGCGTAAATGTATTTTTGTTCTATTTCTACATTTTATGTCTTCCTGCTTGGTGCTTGCTGCTTGCTGCTTGCTGCCTTTCTCCCCTTCTTTCCCTTCGGCTCTTTCCTTTTTATCCTCTTTTGACTTCTGTTCTGTCCCAGACACCAATCCACCTAAGTTATTTTTCTCTCAGACATGTGGATATCTCTCTCAGTTTAGCATGGTATACCCGTGCGTGGCAACTGCGGCTGATGGCAGCCAGATTTTGGTATTTACAGTTGTGACAACGGCACGTTTCACTAGTGCTTAGAAGGCGCCTGCGTGTCCGCACGACGCAATTTAACATAACTTCCTTTCCTGCCACACTACCCTTATCATAAGCCTCATGTAATCCGCTTCATTTATTTACATATATATGTTTAGTATTCGCCAAAACAAAGTAATAAGATATCAGTCATCCAAAAAGGAGAATGTCGTCTGAGCAGCAAGACAAGGAGCCAGGAATGACTAAAGTCACTCTCAACAAGAACCCAGCCGCACAAACCAGGCCTATCGGTGCTGCTCTAAACCCTAAACTTAGATCTTCAGTATCATAAACAAGTTTTACTATGTGTGCAACTTAATATGATGTTTTTCTTTTCTTTGTATAACGCAGGCCAAGACCAGCAAGGTCAGCAGAAGAGGGGAGCTGCCCAACAGCAAGCAGGGAGAGGGACTACTGGTACTGGAGATGATTACAAGGAGACTGAAAGTCGAGAGGGCCAGACGAGGAGGGAACAGATGAGCCACCTTGAGGGCCAGCAAGGCCTTGATATATAAAGACCAAGGAATAGATAGTTGATGAATCATCCGCCCTGCCGCGATGCTACTATACAAATACATGCTTCCTTCCTTTTGCCTTCATGTAGAAATAAACTGTATAAATAATTAAAGCCCGCCAAGTAATCTTAGCTATTACAAGCTTACAATTATATGTAGGTTACTTGGTTAAATAAATAAGTACCAAAGTACATGCCGATATGAATGATAATGTTTTTTTTCTTTTAAGGTAGGTTCGAGTTAATACCTTTTTTTCCCACCTAGCTCCTTGTCGAGTTGGTTCTTGAGAAGTTGCCCGCGAGAGGTCATGCGTGGAGCTAATCCGAGAGAGGGTTCTCCGATGAATGCAGTGTGACCCGAAGTAGCCTAAATTCCCTTGATTGTGTGGATGTAGTGTGGCCTTCTGTTGATTTCATGATGACTTTAGTCGTCATGCTGAAATAAAGGTGTGGATTGGAGGATGAACCCTTGTTGATTCGACGTAAGGCAAAAGTTGAGGAAAAAGAACTAGAAAAAGTGAGGGTGTTGAATTAAAGCCTCGGATGATAGCGAGTTTTGGGTGAAAGAGTGTGGGTTGTGTGAGAACAAGTCGGATGATGGATTTGAGTACGGGTGGGTGTGGTGGACAACGTGTTTTTAAAGAGTTTCACTAGACAATTCAATGTTGGTGAAGTGTGTTGAGTATGCAATGGGAGCAAATGTAAAAACAGACTAATTTATAAATAAATATGAATATTCTCACAAATTTGAGTTTTTAAGTCACTTGTGAATCAAGATGGAATCATACATATATGAGCTAGTTGAAAATTAACATAGTATCAGACGCTATGGTATGATGATCTAGGTGTGAAGCGTACGTGACTTTGAAGAGCTACAAGAGAAGTAGCAAAGTAATGTTTAAAGGGGAGAAAAGTCACAAGAAGAAGTAGAAAAGTAATGCTCAATGAGAGTTGTGCGTCATTTCTCCAATTGAGGAGGAAATTTGTTGAGTATATGCAATTGGAACAAATGTTCCATCGCCTAGGAAAAAAAACTAACTTATATATAGATATGGAGGAAATGTCATTACTCTGTGTGACAAAGAAGAATAGTTACCCTCAGGTTTGACGAATCCGAATGAAACACAACCATTTATATTGATCGATGGATGCTTAAAAGAGAAAATAGTATCTTTTGTTGGGGATTCAGATTTGCAGTGCAGCGAGAGTGGGCCATACAGTTTGGGCCGTACGATCTTCAAACACTTGTCTGAATACTTTTATGGGCTACAAACAGAGGAAAAGTAAGTCAAAGGTAGTTTAAGATCGGACCTAATCTTCTTACACAAATAGAGAAAATAATTTGTTCTGATTATCCAAATTTTAACATGGTTCCTTCAATATTTTACCAGA
>JAWWMW010120388.1:0-19653 GCA_035048345.1 Echeveria elegans
AGAAATGCAGTAAGAACAAGTATTTCAAATAAAATAACTCCTCAACTACGTGTATATATTCTATCACTCATGATTACCGATGTCGCGAGTAGCATCCACCCACATACTACCATCTATAGGTATCGTAGTTAGTGTCAATCATACAATAATCTGATTAATTACCTCAAGCCATTTCTAATGTTGGTTCTTAATCTAGACAATTCATGCAATTGGACATCCGAATCAGTGCTAACTAATAAATATGAACAAGTGAATAAGAACATGTAGAATTGAATAAAAATTGTATAACAAAAATCAAACATTCATTCTTCGCATGAAAAGAGTTGAATACAACACAGGATCTTAGAAGACTACTCCCTATTCATAACGGTACATTACAAGACAATCGAATTGAGAAGAAACAAGAATGATGAAACCGATTTTGGGCGCAATGTTTCTTCTCTTCGTCTTGTCTTCTTGTAGCCTCCAAATCCTCTCCAAACCTCAATTTTCGTCCTCCTAGTATCTTTCTCAAACCATTCCTTTTAAACTCTGGTTAAATTTTAGCCCGAAATAGACAAAACATTGATGACGTCAGCACATTTGGCACATGTTACTTGAGAATAATCGGCACTGGGTGGCTTGAAAGTAGGCGAGTAACTTGGTCTTCATCCACGCCAAGCTACATCTTCACCATCTGCGCAACTCTCTGTTTCGAATCACTTTTGGAGCTCAAAATAAAAGTTGTGGGATTTCAAGTCATCTTTCCAACACAATTTTTTTTGTCTTAATCGAACCACCGATGCTCGCTCCAGAAGCTTTCCAAGGTGGAAAGGTCAAGTTGTCCAGTTTTTTTGCATTATTAATCTCTGTTGATCAATGATTGTTAGTTTTCATTCCAATGAACACCAAAATCTCTATTTAATGATAAATAACCGGAAACACTAGATAAAGAAGTGAAATAGTGACAAATGTTCGGAAAAACTAATAGAATTCGTAAGCAATAAACGAATGATAAATCCTTGACTTATCATCGGACAAAGGACTTCGCTTTTGGCACTTATAATTATGGAATCTGCTTTGGGATCACTTATAATTATGTGGTGGTTGATCGGAAAAGCATAGCTACATTTTTTTAACACATGGGCATCCATCAGTAACAACAATTGCATTGTTCCGGACAGCACGAGTCACGATCATGCCTATTTTCAATATTCGCGGACCTTCATACAATCCATGATCTAAAGTGCCTCGTTTTTTCCACTCTTTAACCTCAATATTTGCCATTTTTTCCCTCATCACAACGTTTAGGTCTCAGTCACCATATGTTCGCCAAGCGTGCAGCCAGGGGCGGAGCCAGGATTTTGGATTGGGTAGGGCTTAATTTTTTCCGTACATTTGAACAATATCATTTATCAATGATAATTTTCAGAAAGATTTTTGTCCTTATAAATTTATCTTGCTTAATGGAAGAAACCAGACACGTTAGTTATTACATCTGTTTGAAAAAGAACTTTTTTGAATTTTAGTAACATGCAAAATGTCAAATAATAAAGATATGTCTTTATTCTTTTGAATTTTTTTAGGTATTTTAAAAACATTAAATAGGACATGAATTTACCTAAAAATTATAAACTTAAAACATCATTTAAAAAATAAACAAAGGTTGGGTGAATTTGGAATGTTCTAATAATATAAATACCACCAATAAGCATTTTATTTTGTTGTTAAGTTGATTAAAATTTTATCTTTTCTAGGAAGAGAAATGTTGGACAATATATATGATTTTTTATGGACTTGAAACTACTAGGGCTCTAGCCCAAGTAGCCTCCATGTGGCTACGCCCCTTGCGTGCAACTCGCGCATTAAATATTTATTTTACAAACCACTAGTAAGTTTGATATCTTTTCTCAAAACCACCGTTAAAATATTTTTAAAAACCAACTTTAGTTGAAAATATTTCCAAAAACCACCTTAAGTTTTAAAAAATTGTCGAAAACCACATCAAGTTTTTAAAAAATACATAGTTTTTCTGTTCTTCCTCGTTCCAACCCTACATTGTAGAACTTGAAGCACTCGTGAGTTTGCATTGGAAGGTGAATGATGAGGAGTTTACAGTGGAATAATGATTTGAGGTGGTCAGTCGGTAGAAGAGTGATTGTGAAGTGGTTTGCTTCTCATAATCCGCAATCATATACGCGTCTCTAAATTCTTTTATAACATTGAATAACATTGCAACAAAAATTAGAATTGAAAGAGTGAATGCATGGTGGTTATATAAAATTCATTAATTGTTTGATAACACGTGCATAGACGTAAAATGAGTTTGGTGGTTCTTGGAAACTTTGGACTTTAAGTGGTGGTTTCTGAAAAAACTTTAAAACTTATTGTGGCTTGGGAAAAAATATCAAACTTACAGGCGGTTTTCGATAACTAGTTCTAAATAAATATTAAAAATACATTTGATAACACGCGTCGTAACGACAAAGGTAATTTGGTGGTTTTTTGAAAAAAAAAAACCAAAAAACGTTATGGTGGTTCCTATAGTTGTTTTCTAATATATGGTAGTTCGGGGGAAACAACCTAACTTATCGGGGAGTTTCTGTAATTTACCCTCAAAAAAAGTACTAATTTGTCCATAAAATTTCGGTGATAACCAAACTTTGAGATTTTTCACCGAATCAAAGTCCTTATGTATAATACCATGTATCATCAGTATATTACTTATACTGAATTCGATAATAATGATTTTGAAAAATAGTCTAAATAGAACGTTATGTAAATAAATAAATCAGTCATAATTTGATAATTAAATTTCCGGTAATTTCGAAATTTGATTTTTTTCTCCCGCGGCTATCCGATCTCATCAACGTAATGCGATAAGATCAGCCCCCTTGCCGAACGAGACTAAAGGGATCAAACTTTATGAAAATTGGAATCAAATGATGTCTCAACATCTCTTCGGCATTACTTGTGTCCTGTGTGATTGAGTATCTATATACATACCTACATATGGTGGAATAAGGTTAACAACTGGTGGATTTCTCAACTCAGACAGAGTTATTTGCTTGGTATTCTTGGATGCATTATTGATTGATGACTTTTGGATATGGTCGGACGGTTTGTGATTCCTCGGGCGTCATTGGAGCGACGAATAAGTTGCATTTGGAATGGTTTCAAAAATGGGTGTGACATTATGTATGAGACTTTTGGAATAACGGGTTTCTGTTCCACGCTATCGTGTGGAACCCTGTTAATGATTTCTTTCCTCCTCCGTGGAATTTTTCTGTGGAGAGTGAGAGTTGTTTATTTCTCTCCTCCTTTGCGGAGTGAGAGGTGTTTATTTCCCTCCTCTATCGTGGTGTAAGCTACAGTGAGTGACGGGGTTGTCTATTTCTCTCCTCTACGAGTGAGAGGTGTTATTTATTTTATTTTATTTTATTTTATGTAGTTGTCATGGAAAGCGATTCAGGATCGATGGTCGCTTTCCCAGTTGTAATAATGAATCATGGATCCTGTATTCCGGGCAATAGTCCCGTGTTGTATACCTCGATGTATACTTTGTATCCCTTTTATGGGAAATTGTAATCAAAAAAAAAAAAGAAATTTGATTTTTTTCTCACAGTCCGGAGAGTTGGGTAGTGGCTACCAATCTCAAGAGAAGAGAATGACTAATATACGATGTCGTTTCACTCATCCGACACCGTTTCGATTGAATTTTTAGTACTGCAAAGTCGTTATGCTTCTGCAGATTCAAGCTGTAAACAAACAAACCGAACCGCAACTTTCAAAACTCAAAATCAAAGACGACGAGGGACTTTTAGAGAGAGAGAGAGAGAGAGGAAGCCTTAGCCGACCGACCGAGCGACGGTTCACACCGATTTCTATCAATTTCGCCGCTACCGGTCGATCTGGATCGTCGTTGACTAGGCGACGACTCTTTTATTCGATCTTTCGTCGTAGATCTAGTCGCAGCTGAGTGATTTTGGGGCTTTCGAGATTTTAGATCCGATCCGATCTAGTCGTTTTTGGAGAACATGGAGGCGATTGATGAGCTTTTGAAACTTTCCGAAACGATAAACCAAGCGGCTGCTGTTCTGGCGGATGAAGACGTCGATGAGAATTCGACTTCTTCCAGGAGGAGTTCTACTTTTCTTAATGTCGTGGCGCTTGGCAGCATCGTAAGCTGATGAAGTTTTTTTTTTTTTCATTGTTGGAGTGTTTATCTTTCTGAGTTGTTAGTGATTTGGGTTTATAGTGGTGTGGTGTGGTTTAGGTGTTCTGAAAATAGCCTGAAGAAAATATGTTTGTTGACTGCTTAAGCTTGCTCTGATTTCTGATCTGAAAATCGTTTATAGACATTGTTACATTGTATGATGTGTGTCTGATTTTTCATAGCTTTAAATTTGTGAATAGGCTTAACAAACAGTGAAAAAGGAGTCAAGATTATGCAGTATGATAATTTCCATGATTCCATCCGTGAGTCTAGTAGTTTGTATCTGTTATGTGCTTAAGTGGGTTGCCTTTATCCCATGTGTTACTGGCTCTGTATTTTCTTGTGTGGGTGTAAGTTAATGTAGTTGCTGTAAGGATAGATTAAGATAGAAAGACATGGATGAAGGCTTTACATATTTTATCTCCAGCTAGCAGGCTGTAATTCACGCTATTGTTATATACTGTATTTTTCAATTTGTCATGTGTCCGTATTCTCACTAATGATAATTGTTCTAATTTCCTGAAATATTTAGGGTGCCGGTAAATCAGCTGTTCTGAACAGCATAATTGGACACCCTGTTCTGGTATGCAAATTCAATTATTTTCCTCAGCCCTGTTTTAAGTTGTAATATGCATATCTATTCTATTTTATTTTTTAGTAATCACTTCTTCTTTTTTCTCTTTGACCAGCCTACTGGAGAAAACGGTGCCACCCGAGCTCCAATATCCCTTGACTTACAAAAAGATAGCTCTCGGTCTGGGAAGATACTCCTTCAGATTGATAACAAAACGCAGGAAGTTTCGTCAAGTGAGTCAAGTAAAATCAAAATATTGTGAATCTCAAGGCATGTATATTGTTGAAGTTTGCAACACTGATGCCTCAAAATTCCTAACCATGTCTAAGATAAACTGTGTAATTTGATATTCAAACACACGCCTTGAAAATTATGCATTACGTTGAAGAAATAATATCTAACTGTGGCAAATTTGAAGGTTTTCTGTCCTTTGTGCCCATCTATTCTTGTGGATATCAATCACCTCGCCCATTGGTCATTAGATTCACCAGTCTGTAATTGTCACGTACATGAATCAACAACATACTTAGTTAGTGTTAGTCATGTGGCGTGGATTTCTGTTCAGAGGGTTGAATGTTCCTGTGGTATAGCACCTCACCTACGAATAGCAATCCTCGACCTCTTTTCTGGTTGGTGAAAAATTGCCCGTCATTTATGTTCTGTCATCTTATCATGATTTCGCAGGTGCTGTTCGACGCTCTCTTCAAGAAAGGTTGAGCAAAGGGACCTCTGGTAGAGGTCGCGATGAAATATACTTGAAGCTCCGCATGAGTTCAGGTCAGTTTTATCTACTTCCTGGATCCAATAAATAGCAATATCAGTTATATTTTGACTTAAATTGTAAACTTGTGAACAAGCTTTGATGAAAGTGTTGTTTACCCGAGGAGGCTTATAAGTAGGCAGAAATAGGCTAGTTGACACAGCTACTCCTTCAATGAAGTTGGCTGTCCCAAGCTTATAGTAATCAGTAGAGAAATCCATTCTGACATAAGGAGTACTTACTGATGGCATTATCTGGTTTAATGCGTTTCAGTTCCTCCCCTAAAACTGGTTGATTTACCTGGGCTTGAACAGCGTGGAATGGATGATTCTCTGGTGAGTACTGATTTTCCTATATTTGTATGCAACAATCGTAGTTTTGTTTTTTGTGTTTGGCCTAACTATATCCTAACTCGTAAGTCGTAACTGCATTAGATAAGCGATTATGTGGAGCACAATGATGCCATATTGCTAGTTGTTGTCCCTGCTGCCCAAGCACCAGAAATTTCTTCTTCTCGAGCCTTGCGAGCAGCAAAGCAGTATGATTCAGATGGTAGGCTTACTTAATTCACTGTCAATCATTTTAATTTAATCCTTTTTGATCATAAGCTGGACAATCAACTCAACTTTAGGTACCAGAACGGTTGGAGTAATTAGCAAAATTGATCAAGCTAGTTCAGAACCTAAGGCACTTGCCGCTGTTCAGGCTCTCTTATTGAATCAAGGACCGCCGAAGACGACTGACATCCCATGGGTGGCTTTGATTGGCCAATCTGTTTCTATAGCTTCCTCACTGGCTGGCTCGGATAATTCACTGGAAACGGCTTGGAAGGCTGAAACTGAGTCTCTCAGATCAATCTTGACCGGAGCTCCGCCCAGTAAACTTGGGAGAGTTGCATTGATAGATGCACTGGCCCATCAAATTCGTAACCGAATGAAAGTTAGAGTTCCTAACCTGCTTTCTGGGTGAGATTATGCTAGCAAGTTCACATGTTTTCATTTCATATTGTTTCTATCTTTTTATTGTGCAAGCTCATTCTGGATTTATTTGAAGTGATTAACCTTCACTGTTAAGGGATTACAATCATTATTCATGAGTAAACTGTATGGTAGGTTGCAAGGTAAGTCACAAGTTGTCGAGGAGGAGCTGGTGAGACTGGGTGAGCAACTGGTGCATAGTGCTGAAGGAACTAGGGCTATAGCTCTTGAGCTTTGTCGTGAATTTGAGGAAAAATTTCTCCAACACATTGCTGGTGGTGAGGTAAGGCGCTCTTGATAAGGTTGTACATTTAACCATTTACAATTTTGATCTAGTCTTCTTTAGATTATTAAGCTGTAAGTTTTAGAACTCATCATCTGCTGTTGCTATCAAATTCTGTCTTTGAAACAAGAGTGGTAGGGAAGTAATGCTTAATCTGATATATATAATGTAAACAAAATATCAGTGTACTTTAGTCCCAAACATTATAAAGAATATATCTTCTCTACACTGTTGGGTTCTTCGGTCAAACTGTATATAATTATATTACCTAAACCGTAATAGGTAACTGTATTCTATTGCTCATTGACGTGTTCCCTGTACATTGTAACTTATTGCTTTTATAATTATAGCTGTTGACGTTACTCTGATGGGATTGATAATCTTCTAGATAAATTTATAGGTTGATCATATGTGTCACTCATTAATTGAGTCAATTTGTATTTTTCAGGGAGCGGGTTGGAAAGTTGTTGCCAGTTTCGAGGGAAACTTTCCAAGCAGGATCAAGCAACTACCCCTGGATAGACACTTCGATATAAATAATGTTAAAAGAGTATGATATTGTAGACATACCTTTGCTCCTTGCTGGTGCATCTTTGCGTATATTTTTTTGATTGTCTGTTTATTTTCAGATTGTACTTGAAGCAGATGGCTATCAACCATACCTTATATCACCTGAGAAAGGTTTGAGGTCGTTGATAAAAATAGTGCTTGAGCTTGCTAAAGAACCGTCAAAGCTTTGTGTCGATGAGGTGTGTATGTCACATAGTAGATCTCATGTCAGTTTTTTTACATTTTGTACTCTGGATGGAAGGCATATACGCTCAGACATGTTAATGAAATATAGGTACACCGGGTTCTGGTAGACATAGTTTCTGCTGCTGCAAATGCTACACCGGGTCTTGGTAGATATCCTCCCTTCAAAAGAGAGGTACATAACTGATACCACTTTGTTTGGCTATATTCTTAAACTGCATCTGCACATTTTCCTGCACAGAATTATGGTCAGCAGCATCTGCCTGTTTTGTGTTTCTTTGGCATGGCATAGTTGGGGAAAAGAAAATCTGCTCATCTTCGACCGTGGGTTTATTTTGACTCTTATCAGGTGGTGATAATTGCAAGTGCTGCATTAGATGTATTTAAAAACGAGGCCAAGAAAATGGTGGTGGCATTGGTTGACATGGAACGGGCATTTGTTCCTCCTCAACATTTTATCCGTCTAGTCCAGAGAAGGTAATCTAATTCAATCTGTTCACTGCCATCCAGTTAGCATTCCCTATAATCAAGTTCAGAATTTGTAGTTGGCACATGATCTCAGTGCTTGTTAAAAGCAGTAGTTAGGGAGTAACTGTAATTTAGGAGTCAGCATGATTATCTAGAGACCGACGTAGTTTTCTTAACTTGTTGTTTCTATCTGGGATTTCTAATTGCATGGTAATAGCTTCAACATCCATTGTTTTGGTTTGGTTATTAATTAATGTCCGTGAATATTTGTTGCTCACTATAATTATTTTTTTCTTTTTGATGTTTAATTGGATAGGATGGAGAGACAGCGGCGAGAGGATGAATTGAGGAATAATCGATCCTCAAAGAAAGGAGCTGAAGCCGAATCTTTGCAAAACAGGGTATGATTTGGTTAAAGTTTGTGTATTAAATCCCTTGGAATAGCGTATTGATTAACCATTTATTGAGAGCACCAATAATGTTTCTTGCAACTTATTTTGGTACTTCGTTTAGGCAGCAAGTCCTCAGACAGGAGGTAGCAGTCTTAAGTCTCAGAAGGACAAATCTGGTCAGTCTGAGAAAGACGTGCAAGAAGTTTCCGGTTTAAAGACTGCCGGCCCTGGTGGGGAAATAACTGCAGGTAAGGTTACCATCCATGTGTAAATTAAAAGCATCAGCAGTAGGTCGAAAAAGCTAATGTTTTATTAGTTCCAACCTCACTTTTGACTGATTTATCTTTACTGCAATCTGCAGGCTATATGTTGAAGAAAAGTTCTAAAAGCAACGGGTGGAAGCGCAGGTGGTTTGTATTGAATCAGAAAACTGGCAAGGTATTGTCATCATCAGTCTTTTGGTGGTTTTTGATCTTAAATGTTAAACACCTTTTATTGGTTTCCTGCAGCTTGGTTATACCAAAAAAGAAGAGGAGAGACATTTTTCTGGTGTCATCCCATTGGAGGTTTACCTTTTATTTAAATGATAGTGTAAAATTTTACCAACATAAATAATATGAACTTCTCTGGATCATCAATTTACCGTCACTTGCATGACATTTGGTTTTGGCTTATTCTCATTTATTGGGATTTTAACAAATGCAGGAATGTATTATTGAAGAAGCCTCTGAAGAGGACGAACCTCCATCAAAAAGTAAGAAGGACAAGAAGGCTAACGGTCCAGATTCAGGAAAGGGGAGTGGTCTTGCCTTCAAAATAACAAACAAAGTACCCTACAAAACAGTATTGAAAGGTAGATTTCAATATCTATCCCTTGTTTTGCACAATGTTATTCAGATCCTGTCAACCTTAAATTTGTACCCTTGGCTTAATTAAATGTTTATAACAAATGCAATGCAGCTCATAACAGTGTATTGCTGAAGGCTGAGAGTATGGCAGACAAAATTGAATGGCTCAACAAGTTAGGATATGCTGGTGAACCATCTAGAGGAATTAAGACTAAGAGTGGACTTCCTGAATCTGGTCCAACCATGCGTCAAAGTCATTCTGATGGCTCATTGGTTAGTTATCCTGATTCCCGATGCATCCATATCAAGACTGAGATTGAACCCATGCTTATCGTGTAATAATTATACTCATAAGTAGTTTTCGTTCCGTTGTTCAGGATACTATGTCGAGAAGACCTGTTGACCCAGAGGAAGAACTGAGGTGGATGGCGCAGGAAGTTCGTGGTTATGTGGAAGCAGTTTTGAACAGTCTTGCAGCTAACGTGCCTAAAGTAATTGGGATTGCTTATGCATATAGTTTTGACTTGATTATATTTGTAATGTGTATTTGATGAATGGATATAAATGAGCAGGCAGTGGTCCTTTGCCAAGTTGAAAAGGCGAAAGAAGACATGTTGAACCAGTTGTACAGCTCTATCAGGTACCATTATCTGAATGGATGCCTAATTGCTTATCATAAGCATTTTTCACATTTGTGAACTTTTTTGGATCTGTTGCAGTGGCCAGAGCACGGCACAAATTGAAGATCTGCTCCAAGAAGATCAGAATGCAAAGCGTAGAAGGGAACGCGTCCAGAAACAGTCTGCTTTGCTTTCAAAATTGACTCGTCAACTTAGTATTCACGACAACAGTGCACCTGCTGTTCCTGAGTGGTCTAATGGATCAGGTACTAGACATATACTTTCTTTTTTTAATGTGACTACCTACAAAATTTCACTTTCTTGACACCTCAAGTTACCTATTATTCAGAAAGCAGCCCGAGATCCAATGGTCAACCTTCAGATGAATGGCGATCAGCATTTGATGGTGCAGCCAATGGTTCAGCATATTCCAGATCAGACTCAGTAGGTCAGAGATCCAGCTCTAATGGCCGCCGCACTCCGAACCGATTGCCACCGACACCCCCTCCTGGCACCAGGTAGAGGTGCCTGTACATACGCTGGCCGGCGGAAGATAAAAAAGAATCAAGCATGGAATACTCTGCCACCTATTCATTCAGCATGTTAGATTTTGTTTCACTTGCATAGAACTCCGGTCCATTTTTTCCTCATATTTGGAACCTCGCTGCCTCATCTTATGAAGACATCATAACACTTACATTTATATATACTCAAACATAAATGTATGAAGCATGGAGGAGGCTGGTCTTTTGTGTTTGGGATGACTTCCCTGCGGACTGCGGTGCTTTATGAACTCTCGATGCTTATGTTTAGGTACTATTTGTTTTATTAAAATTTGCTACAGGCTGAGACACGACCCCCTGTCTGTTTTCCTTTCCGCTTCAAAGCCCAATCCAAATCCAACAGCAGTGAAACTAGTGAACGGCCCAATACAAATACCGATCGTGTCGCGATATAAAAAGGGCCCAATGCGAGAAGCAGAGTCTCATTCATTTGTTTACGGCAAACCATCAACCATCCGCAACACATTACCGTTTTTCCCACGTCCTTTCCAGCAATGCCTTGATATAATTCCCTGCTGTCTCGTCTTTTATTTCCTCTCTGTCCACAAATCACATTGCGCCACGTTATCAAATATTACACTTGGCAGTGTCTCAATGGATTGAGTTTGGAAATAATAGTGGTCGTGTCCGCACTCGATTACACCTCCCAGCAGGAATACATTAAGATCGAGCAAAGCAACAGCTTCAAGCAGTAACCAAGTCTCACTAGCTGTAAGATCCATCTGAGACTGAAAGAGATGGCGAACGGATACGGAGACGCCAGCCAGAAGATCGACTACGTGTTCAAAGTGGTTCTAATCGGAGATTCAGCGGTTGGAAAGTCACAAATACTTGCTAGATTCTCTCGAAACGAGTTTAGTTTGGACTCCAAAGCAACCATCGGTGTCGAATTTCAAACAAGGACGCTTTTGATTCAGCATAAGAGTGTTAAAGCTCAGATCTGGGACACTGCTGGCCAGGAAAGGTTCGACCTCTCTGCCTTTTTTATTTATTTATCATGTTTTGAATTTCAAAATTTTCAATTTATGCTGCTGTTTCTATGATTGCATTTGTTTGACAATGCATTTTGTGTGCTTGGAAGTGTGTTTTCGATTTCTGGAGTTTCGGTGATTAGTTTTGTGGTGTAAAATTGAGCCATCAGTTCAGTTGTTTAGTCAAGTACTTTGAATTAGGGTTTCAGAATTTGAATTGGGGATTTCTTATTTGGAAGTTTTGTCTCCCAAATTGAGACATTGTAATCTCCGCCAATAGTGATAAGGAAACCAAGGTTGCAACTGGATTCTATTGCGATCATGAAGCTGGATATGTGGTAGTCACTGATGCAAGTTTCAATTCTTGGCTAGAGGAGCGTCTGCATTTGGATTAGTAGTGTTGCCAGTTTAAGTTCTGCGTCACTGATTTTCTTGTTTTACGTTTATGTTTGTGTTTTCGTAGATCATTATCATGATATTTGTAAAACATATGGAAATTGTATCATATGATGGTTCGTAGTTCGTACCATTTATCAACCTTGTTACAAGTCTTGTTATAAATCAACAAAAGTCCCATCCTATTATATGTCTTCGATGCTGAGGGCCTTAGGTTATACTTAATATTTTCCTTTTGCTTTATACGAGATGTCAAATGATAGTCTTCTAGATCTAGATGGGATTCTCTGTGGATGCTGATTGTGCCAAGTTGTAAACTTGAGTCTTGCTTTTTTGGTTGGAACTTAATTTCTTTTGCTTTCGAATAATTGTATTAATTTCATTGGCTGATTGTCATATAATATTTTCCGGGGACCTACCTCCAGGTACAGAGCAGTAACAAGTGCATACTACAGAGGAGCTGTTGGTGCAATGTTAGTATACGATATTACCAAGCGTCAAAGCTTTGACAACATATCTCGGTGGTTGGAAGAGTTGAGAGCACATGCGGACAAGAACATAGTCATCATTCTGATTGGCAACAAATGTGATCTAGAGAGCCAGAGAGCAGTACCAACCGAAGATGCCAAAGAATTCGCAGAAAAAGAAGGTTTATTCTTCCTAGAAACTTCAGCACTTGAGGCTACCAACGTTGAAGCAGCCTTCACTACCATCTTAACCGAGATCTTCAACATTGTTAACAAGAATAAAGTCACGGCAGGTGAAGGTCAAGGTAACAGCAGTAACCCAGCAGTACTCTCTGGCAAGAAACTCATCGTCCCCGGACCTGGTCAAGTAATTCCATCAAAGACCTCGTGCTGCTCTACTTAAAAAATACTCATTTGATTGATATCAGATATGCTATATACCAGCTACATTGTGTAGTTAAGAATTAAGATTGGGTTTCAGAGATTTTCTGATGTACAATTTGCACTCTGAGAAGAAGTTTTTGTAACTCCTCTATTGTTTGACTAATTGGACACAAACATGTTGAAACAATGCGTCTTTCCAACAACACATCAAAACTTGTCTCAAATGTTCCTTACAGGTCAGAAAAAGCGAACAGATTTGTACATGTTGAACTGAAAGACTATTCTATGGATGAAGCCTCTCTTCTACAATAATGATGGTGGACAACTCTTTTCCTGATCAAGAGATCACCAAATCTTCTCGACAATGCTCTCTTCTTGATCTTATTTCCATGCTCATCGAACTGAGGTCCGTCGAAGTGATCAGACTCTTCGTCCGTGGCCATTGTATCACTGTCGTCAGTGTAAACTGAGGGTGATTTTTTACTATTATGAGCAGGCAAGGGAACATTTGGTGGAGAGGGAGACTCCGTACCGAATATGGACCCTCTTAGCGTCTCAGCCTTCTCCTGGTCTAGGTCTGCAAGCCGGCTGTCTGTACTGGCTTCGACATTCGTAGCTCAGTTAGATCAAAGCTCATAGTTTTGCCAACTTTCTATGGCCATGGTACTCTTGGCTCAAGGCTATGGTGCTGCTCCGTCCGTATGCTCGTTAAGCCGTTCTGTTCATCTTCATTAGGCTTCGACGAGCACTGGAGCATTTTCTTCAACTCAATGACAGTGTCTCGCGTAGCTGCCTCGCTTTGTTTCAGATTTTCATATTCGAGTGTCAGGAAGTCCATTGCGCTGTCTTTCTCAACTAGGCTAGGCAATCCTTAAGCTCAGAATTCTCTCGCTTAGCGATCACCGCAGCTTCTTTAGCAGCATTTGCTTCATTCAATGCCTGTTTCAGTATATCCCTCAGCTTATGCGTCTCCTCTTTTGACGTTCTCGTCATCTTTTCCGCCTCGAGCAGCGACTCAAGCAGTCTCTTGTCCCCCTTTGTGTAACTAATGAACCCAACTTCTTTCTCATTCCCATGCTATCAGTGTCTCCTCTGCCTCCTGCCTCAGCACTCTCTACAATATTCTTAAACTGGTTGGCTTCCTTCCGCGCCTCATCTAACGAAACCTTCAGGTTCTCCTCAGTACCTATTCCTGATCTTATTCCCTCCATCTCAGATTCTGCTTCCCAAATCTCTTCTCTAACTTTGCTCAACTACGTCGTGACCTCTTTCAATGCGGATGCTAAATCATCCATTGCCCGACTGCCCTTCTTCTCCGCTTCCTTCGCCAACTTTAACTTATATTTTAGCAAGCTCACCTCATGATTTGAACTCTCAGCTCACGACATAGCCTGCCTTTCCGCCTCCTCAGCTCTCGCAAGTTTCTCCTATAGCAACTCAACCTCACATTGCATATCATTAACAGCCTTGTCAACTTTAGGACTGGCCTTTTCGTAGTTGTTAAGGATTCCTATTTCAAGCTTGGATTCTTCCAAACATATTTTAGTCTGCTCAAGCTGTTTTGTTTGAGAAAACAAATATTCAAGCAAAAAAAAAAATTCAGACTCATTTTTCTTTTCCAACTCGGCCTCAAGCTCATACACCCTTTTCTTCCATACCATCAACTCCTTCCTCATTTCATCCAATGCTGCATCTTTTTCAGCCAATTGAACATGGACTTCCTTGGCCCCATCGATCTTCATTTCCAATGATGCAATGCATTTCTACTTGCTCATCATATCGGGTCCTAGAATCTAAAATCTCCTGTTCAGTGGCCTCATGTTTTACATTAATATCAGAACTGGTTACATCCGTTCTGTCTCGTTCCGCCATTGGGCTTAAGCGATTCAGCATTTCCTGATCAGGTCTGCTCATCTGTTCCTGCATATCTCCATAACTTTTCGTTTTCAGAAGGTTGTTTTGTAAAATTTAAAAAATAGAAAATCAGGGGAGAATGAAAAGCTGAGGTTTGTTATAAGTAGTAAATATAGGATCAAAGATAGCTTTAGTTTTTGTGTGTCTGGTGTATTTTGTTGACATACATAAATGACTGAGAAACTACTACTAGTTTACATATCAATATCGCATCATATAATATTGTATAATCTTGATTATAACCCGTATTTCGATTCTTTTCCTAATGTTGGACAAGATTCATTTCGACCATCAAAAATACTATTGTCGGAGCTAGCACACGAGGCAGAGCGTCCTTGCTTTGGGCGCTGCAGGTGCTCTAAGAACATTTTCATATTCATATTTCACTTTGATATTATAAATTCTAAGAGGAGTACTCCCTCCATCATGTTTTGATGTTTATATTTGAGTTGTGCAACAATTATTAAGGAATAATATGATTATGAGAGTGTAAATAAGATAAATGTAAATAAGTGGAGATTAAAGTAGGAAATAGAATGATATCAATTATGTAAGAGATAAAGTAGAAAAAAGAACTGTCCAAAATAATATGATGAATAAAAGGGGACATGCAAAATGAAAACAGAAATAAAAGAAAAATCTTTATACTAATCATCATCAAATCATCTTCTGCCACGTCATCTGATCAACTTTGAATAGTCCTTTCATCTCCTCTTTCATCTCCATTACTCATCGAACTACTCTTCTTCAGCGCCTCCTCTGGAACGATTAGATTTGATCCCACCACATCAGATCCATGTCGGATAGAAGCGGAACCAGAAATTTTTTGCCGAGAGGTTGGAAATAGAAGGGGGTTCGGGGGCAGCGCCTTCGAAAAAAATTTCGGTCAATACAATTAAACAGATGACACACAAATTATCCGTTCGCAACTCTGTCTTCACATCAATATTTACAACATATGAGAAAAAAGTCATAGTTTGAAATCGAAGATTTACAACAGTGATGCAACAATAACAATATGCGACAACACGAATAACTCACAACATGGTCTGAAACAGAAATTGCATAACAATGCACATGAACGGAAGATAGAACGATACCAAGATGATACAACGAAACAGACAAAAAAATTATCAAAGCACCCCGAACGAGTCAAAGTTACTTACCTCAAAATCTTAAGTAAGACACTCAAATAACACAAGATAACCAGCAAATTCACGGAAGTCCTACAATTATACATGGAACAAAAGCTTTCTAACACAAGACAGATAAGCATAGACTAACATAGAAAGATTCACACCTGTGATGCAACATTCTCTGTCCCTCGTGAGTGTGGTCCTCACAATCCCTAGATGCAGGCAATCAACAGTGACATTGGCCTTCAATTCATGGACATTTTGTTTTCAACTCAGTAACTAAACTCATAATAACTTATTACTCTACAAAAAACGAGAGATTGTTCACATATCATGACTCAACTACAAAAAAGTAATTTATCATCTTCCAATTGCCTAATAAATCTGAACATGCAGTCTGATGGACAATTCTCTAGTGTGCAGAACGTTTGCAAGATTGGAGAATGCGTAAGCACGTGTTGCATCATGACTCCGCCGACCGTCGCGCCGCGCTTCCTCTTCGAACTTCGATCTTTGGTCGCTTCACGAGGCATGTGCTCTTCTCTTCCTCTTCGGACCAGTCGCCTCTTCCGTCTTCTCACATTTCCTTTTTTTGTAATTTTTGATAAAAACCGACGCCGCTCTATTAAACATCAAAACGATGTCGTTTTGTATCAAAAACTTAAAAAAATGCGAGAAGACCGAAAAAGAAGAAGCAGGCGGAGCTCTGGACGGCAGGGGCAGGGCTGCAGCTGCAGACATGGGTGATGGACGGTACTAAGGAGATTTTCGTATCACGGTGGGGTCGCACCTTGCTCGGCCACTGCCGGATAAGATATGAAGCCCTAGGCGACAAAGCCAATCACGCTGACCCTAACCCACCTGTCGTCCGCTCAGCGGCGCCAGCCTCTTAAGAAAACAAGACGGGAGGATCCCCGGCTGTTGCTGAACAGTCTCTACTCGATGCCTTTCACAGACAACACTCACCGTTGACTTTGCGTTGACCTGTCTGAATGGAACAACGGCCCACTTACAGAATGTCTGATTTTATTTTATACAAGTGTCAAACCCGTCGCCCGACGGAAATTTTCTCCATGTTTTAATTCAATTTTAATAAAGATTTCCAACATTTCTCTCCATAATTTTATTCTTATAATTAAAAATTTTGAATGCTACATATTTTTTAATTTTTAATATAGTTTCAATATATTATTTTTAATTTTGTGACAACCTGTCATCCCGAATGAGAAATCTATACGTAAAAATTGGTCAAATACTCGGTCAAATACTGTTACATACATTTAAATAAAGTCATATACAAACAAATACGAAATAATAGGAACAAATACGTGTGGATGGCGTGTGGTGTAAATAAAAGTATAGGGAGTAATATTTTTGTCAAATGAAGTTTTATTTTGTCTTTATCCTTATTTTGTTTTTTTATCCTATAGCAACGAAAATCGATGAATTTTTTCGTGGGTGTTTGTGTGTAGAGTATGATATTTTATTATTAGAATAGACTAGTGGATGTCCCGTCGTCCCGACTGGAATTCAAATAATTATAATTGCACATAAACCCTTCAGGATACGATATTTACATTCAAGGTGATATAATACAATATCTAACCAAATAACTCAACCATCCAATTAAACTTCACACATTTACCAACAAAACTTAACTAATTCCTACATTTACCAACAACATCTAACTAAACTCATTCTCATCCAACTAAAACATTCCAATTATATTAAAAAATAATTAATCCAACCACCCAATTAAACTTCACACATTTACCAATCAAACTTAACTAAATTCATATATTTACCAACAACATCTAACTAAACTCATTCTCATCCAACTAAACCATTTCAATTAAAAATTAAAAATTAAAAATTAAAAATTAAAAATTAAAAATTTACACACAACACGGCCGGGTCCGGCCTGACCCATTAGAATTTAAAAATTAAACCACACAGGACGATGCATATCCGTCGGAATTAAAAAGTTTGTCCGTTTTGATTGCACATTCGGGACGATGCATATCCGTCGGAATTAAAAATTTAAAAATAAAATTCAAAAGTTTAAATTTAACAGAGAAACAATTCCTATCGGAACGACGGGATCATCACTTGTTACGCTATCGATGTATGAGAAATATGGAATGGAACAAGCAATCTGTCAAAAACAATTAAACAAAACAGTATAGTTTTGAAAAGGATTCGATAGACCTAATTTCATTTAACATTAAAATTGCAATTTTTTTGATAGGTGATGCACAAAATTGACCGAGACCGTAAGACCGACCGATAAATTGCAGGTCGGTCCAGACCGAAACCTATGCGGGTCGGTCCGCGGTCTGATAAAAAAAGTGTTCACAGTTTTTGGGTCGGTCTGGTCCAAACCCGCGAGTTTGCGATCCGGACCGCAAGACCGATTGCAAATCCCAATTTTTTATAGCGAACTATTTATATAGTATAGTCATCCGTAAAAAATTATTTTAGTTTCACTCATATAAAGAGTTAGACTTGGTATGTTCTATTAACATTGAGTGGACTAGGTTTTTATATGTATTTCTTAGGATATGTGGTTGTTTCGCAACCAATGTAGGATATTTGTTAATGGATTAATGTGGAATGTTGAGAGATTTATTTGTCACACATTGCCCATGTAATCAACTCTAATGAAATATAGTTATATAAATAGGTACAAAATGTATTAGTTGTCATCATCCATCATGAAAGATAATTCTTATAGTGTGGGTCAAGCTCAAACTTGAATTAATTTTTTTGCCTTTGAGCTTAATTTAACCTAGTTTGATTTTTTTTTTAAATTCGATCATTCGCGGTCTATCCGGTCTGGACCGAGATCGGACTGACGAAGATCGGACCGTTCGACTTCGGTTCGGCTCGGTCTGCGGTCTAAATTTTTAAAAGTTTGCGATCTTGCAGTCCGGACCGATCCGCAAAAGTCGATTTCGGTCCGGACCGAACCGAACCGATGTGCATCACTAGTGACTGATCGCATCTAAGTTGGAGAAATTGGACAATTATTTATGAAGAAGGAAATAAGTTAAGACAACAACACAAAATTTGAGCCGATATTTCCATGTCATTAAAAACTCATAAATTGAGCGCAAAGCAAAACCAATCCCAAATGGGCAAAAAAAAAAAAAATTACCGACATTGTGCTTGTTTTAAAAATATTTCTATCATTCTATGATTGAGAGTTTGGATTTATGGGTAAATTGTAAATTGAAATAGATTAGAACAATATTATTTTTCAAAACATACGATTGAACTCTGTTGCAATACATGAAAACTAACTCTTATCTGAAACAGCATTTTGTTGGAAAATTTTCCAATTTTGCCTCACTTACAAGATTTTATTCCAGTTTTGCTCTAGTAGCAAAAAAAGTTCCAATTTTACCCCACTTTTCAATTAAATCTAATTAAAATCATTTAAAAATAATTAAAATACAAAAAATGCTTGCGTGATGCCTACGTGGCATTATTAATGCCTAGTCAGCATTTCAATCCAAAATGCATGCCTACATGGCACGCCTACGTGGCACCCACGTGGCGTCTACGTGGCGAGATTGGCGCGGGCAAAGAAGGGAATTTAGGCGCGGGTGAAGGTCAACTTTCTCGGTGAATTGCAAGTGATCCGCGCCAGTTAAAATCTTGCACGCGCCGCTCACGGTTCGTGGTGCAAAAATGACAAACCCTAAAATGAATTTAACTCTTTCCTTCTTTCATTTTCGCAGCAGCCATCAGTCATCCAGCCAATTCTCCAGCCGACTCCCGCGCCGCTCTAAGTGTTCTTTAATTTTGAAAACAGGTATCATTTTTTACTTTACACTCAATAATTTATCATTTTTTACTTTACACTCAATAATTTGAGTAGACAACTTCGGTAATGACAAGTTTTAAAAACTATCAGATGGCTTCATATGAGTTATGTTTGATGATTGGA
>JAWWMW010120598.1:0-19650 GCA_035048345.1 Echeveria elegans
TAATAAAGATTTCCAACGTTTCTCTCTATAATTTTATTCTTGTAATTGAAATTTTTGAATGCTACATATTTTTAAATATTTTGAATATACTTTTATTATATATATTTTAATTTTATGACAACCCGTTATCCCGAATGAGAAATCTATACATAAAAAAATTTATCAAATAATCGGTCCAATACAGTAAATATGGTATATATGATTAAAAGTTACTCAAATACTGTTAAATATCTTTTAGTAATGTCAATTGGTCAATACAGTTAATACGATTAAAAATATTCAAATACTCGGTATAATTATAGTCAAATATATTTAAGTAATAAATAGCTAGTAAAATACAGTCTAAGAAGACAAAATCCAGATAATACAATTAAAACTTGTCAAATATACGATCATATATATTTAAATAAAGTCATATACAAACAAATACGGCCAAATACGACCAAATATGAAATAATAAGAACAAATACGTGTGGATGACGTGTGGTGTAAATAAAAGTATGGAGAGGGGCATTTTTGTCAAATTAAATTTTGTTTTGTCTTTATCCTTATTTTGTTTTACTATCCTATGATCTTTAGCGACGAAAATTAGGATTTTAGGGTCGAAATTTTTTCGTGGGTGTTTGTGTGTCATGGATTGAATTCTATTATTATAGTAGATAAACACATATAATGATATAATACATAAGATTTTGATTTTAACACTCTTATCGTACTTAAAAATTTGATT
The DNA here is from genome assembly GCA_035048345.1 of Echeveria elegans. Classification (NCBI taxonomy): domain Eukaryota; kingdom Viridiplantae; phylum Streptophyta; class Magnoliopsida; order Saxifragales; family Crassulaceae; genus Echeveria; species Echeveria elegans. The sequence goes on from JAWWMW010120598.1 coordinate 731, forward strand.
TCAACACCCCTTGGCCCTTATGGACATATGACAATTGTCTCTTAAGGATGATGATGAAAGTAAAATTCTTTATCTCTTACAGGTGTATAAATACAAATGCAACGTATAACTGGTGTTTCAAACTTTTTTATTTTTTATTTAAAATCAACCTATCGCAATAACGGCGAGTGACAACACGAAATTAACAGAATTGTACGAAAGTGTCTATACTTAAAAATTTGTCAATTACGGGTAGAGGTGTCAAATTGGGCGGGAACGGGATGTTAACGGACGGGTGTTATTGGAAAATGGGATAATGGGTAGAAATCCTAATAAGCCCATTAAGCATTATTGGGACTTAATGGGCGGGTTCTTAATGGGTAATGGGATAATGGTATTTCTCTTTAAGCCCATTAACACCCATTTACACATTAAGCACCCGTTTATCCATTATCAATTTGTAATCCAAAAGAAAAGAGGATCAAATTCAAAAATTACATTCAAAAGCTCCGCAAATCCTAAAATTAAAGCTCCGCAAACCCTAAAATTAAAAACACCATACACATAGTCAGAAAAGGTTGATTCAATACGCGCCGCTGTAATGGAGTCCTGAGTGCCGACTCGATGACGCAATTGGGATATTTGAGTTTTGAATCACCGGAGTCCTAACCTGAGCAACGACGAATAGCGAACTGTCTCAATTTTTCTCTTTCAGTCTTACTTCGTTTTCTTTATTGGGAGTTCAAATGCTTATTGGGCTTATTGGAATTCTTTAGAGTTATTGGGATTGTTTGTTTAATAATTTTCTTAATGGGAACTTAATGGGTATTGGAAATTTTTATTAATTAATGCAAATGGATGGTAAACGGGACGTATTTTAACGGGCGGATAATGAGCTGCTATTGGGTATTGGGATTTTTTGACAGCCCTAATTACGGGTATAACTCAAAATATTTTTGTTAGGGGTATTCAAATTCAAATTAACTATTTGAAACTAATTTCTCAACTCGGGGTTTTTTATTTATTGTCTATTTATTTTCATTATTCTGTTTATTTATATTTGATCATAAAAACCGATTTCGAATAGATGGTCGCTTTCCAATGATAATAAATATTCATGGAGATATATTCCGGATGATAGTTCCGTATTATATATATGTTGTTGTCCACATTGATTCTCATTCATGAAATATTATAATAATAAAAAACTAATTTCTCAATTCCGCCGACAGATCTGGATCATTATAATATATAAGAAGTCCAATTAAGTACGACAGATTCATGGTGCGTGTCCGATTTCACACTGCGCAAGTTTTGACACTAAAATATCAAGACAAAAATCAGCAGCCACTATTTTAGCACCCTTCTGATTTATCCACAGCCACATCTTCAACACCTGCTTCGCTGTTCTCTTCTCTTGTTAGCCTTCCAGCTTTTGATTTACTACACTCACCAAATCGCCAAAACCCTTATCTTCTCCTAGCCAAGCATTCTCCTTTTCTCCAACCACACAAAGTCGCTAATCTTCAAATCTCAAAATCAAGATTCAAACCCCTAGTTAAGAAGATCTAATTTTCTTCTTGTTTCTTATATTTTAGTGTGTTTTGGTGAAAAGGGAGTGTTAAAGTTTTGATTTTTATCACTTTTATGATTAGTTGCTGTCTAGGGTCTGTGAATTTTTGATTTAGAGGGGATGAAGATTCAGTGTGATGTGTGTGAGAAGGCTGCAGCTACTGTGATTTGCTGTGCTGATGAGGCTGCTTTGTGTGGAAAATGCGATGTTGAAGTTCATGCTGCTAATAAACTTGCTAGCAAGCATCAGAGGTTGCTGCTTGAATCACTCTCTAACAAGCTCCCAAGATGTGATATTTGTCAGGTACAAAAGTCCCCCGTGTTTTCATTTGATCTGGATTTTTACTTTGATAGCAGAGAGTTGTTGATTGGTTATAAATTGACGGTGAATTGGTCTGTTTGTGATGTGTAGGAGAAGGCTGCTTTCATATTTTGTGTTGAGGATAGGGCCTTGTTTTGCGAGGATTGTGATGAGCCTGTTCATGCGGTTGGAAGTGTATCTGCTAACCATCAGCGCTTTTTGGTGACTGGTATTCGAGTGGCTTTGAACTCCGGGTGTAACGATTCTGGGAAGAGTTGTGTGGAGCCTCCGAAGCCTCCCACGAAATCTGTTTCAGTGAAGGCTCCTCCACAGCAAACTTCAAGCTTTGGTTCGTCGTGGGGGGTTGATGATTTGCTGCAGTTTCCAGAGTTTGATTCTTCAGATAAAGTGAGGGCACATTTAGGCATATCTACAATGAATTGTAAGATTGAGAAGTTCATGTGCTGACTTGTATGTGTTGGTTTTGTTGTACAGAAGGAGCAAATTGAGTTTGGAGAGTTTGAATGGCTGACAGACATGGGTATGTTTGGTGAGCAATTTGGACAAGAGACTCTGGCAGCAGCGGAGGTACCTGAGCTTCCGATTTCACATCCAAATTCCACTATGTCATACCGCACCAACAAATCCAGCATGTCATTTAAGAAACCAAGGATTGAACGATTTGATGAAGAAGATGAGTACTTCACTGTCCCTGATCTAGGCTGAAAGTAGTTCAATGTGTTCCAGCTATGCATGCACCTCAAGCATGTAAGAATGCTTCTAAGCAAGGACACCGCGGGCGTGTGTGCATGCATAAGCTCCCCATTGTATAATGGGTTCCGTGCTTATAAATTGTTCATAAACTTATTTTGTTATTGTTGCATCTCATCTCCTTTTGTGCCAAAGGAAATTCCATTGATATGCCAAGAATCCATTCCAATGTAGAGGATAGGGTACAATCATAAAAAGTTTGGAACCAAAATAAAGTCTAGACAGCGGATATATTGCCTACGATGTACCCAGCAAGGTGATTCTATGTGACATACTAATGAGTAACAAACTAAAATATCCAGTTCACACTGATGTTGCCGAGCCATACAAAGAAAGGGAATTGAGCCAAAGCAATGAAGAGTAGGAGGTAGTGATGCCTACTTGAGTCGCAAGTCCTCACTTCAGCGAACAGAACCCTCTTCATTGTTTTCACAAGAAAAATACCCGTGCAAAGACATGCCCATGGCATCAGGAAGTAGTAGGCATAGTTCCAGACTATCCTTCCCAAGACAGCCAAACACAAACCCACAAAAGTATAACCGGCATATGCCACAATATCTAGCAGAGGTGCTTCAGCGCTTCCAAGTGAAAGTAATGACATTTTCAGCAGCGCTACTTGTAAACACCAACCAAAGAATCCCTTCACAAACACCAGATTGAGAGCTTCCGGGGAGAATCTAGAGAGAATAGTTAAAATTTTAGTCTTTGAGTAAAATCCAGAGACAGACATACGGATCAAAGTAACACTTACTTTCCATGTAGACCCAGTGAAAGTCCCGCAAGAACAATGTAGGTACCAAAAGCCATAAAAGGTATGTACAAATCTGGTGCATTGATATCATATATAGGAGGCCGGTATGAAAGTCTTCCACCAACAGGTTCCGTGATTCTTGTCCAATGGCCCTGAATTGAAAGCAACTCAGGATTGTAACTACTGCTGATGAAAAATTCAATGAGCCTGGGTATAGTATATGTGGAACTCAAAACTTACCCGATACAAGAACGGAAAAAAGACAACCTTCAGCTTGTTTCTGACATACTGGTCATTTACTTGAAAATAATACTGAGGATCCGAGAAATATCTGCTTATCTATACGTCAAGCATGAAAATTTGAAAAGTTATTCCTATGCTGATTCAATGGGGAGAGAAAATCTGACAGGCAAAATTAATAAATAACCTGTAAGCTACAAAATTAAATGCTAAGGTTTACTCACATTGCTTTGCACATACTCGGTGCTTGAACCTAAAATTTTCTCTCCATAAGCTCCCAAACCACCTCGAATAAGGCCAGAACTAGCTCCTGCAAATGCATTTCCAAATGGATTTGGTTGAGGATTAGGTGGTGGTCCAGGCACCCCAGGTTGGCCTCCCATACCAGTGTACATTGTCTGTGAAAATACAAGCATAACAAAAAATTAGGGTTCGCGTAAATATTTGAAATACTGTAAAAAAGAACTTAAAAATGTATGTGGTTTGATTGGAAAAATGAAGGGTATGAACAGAACACAATATTCGTAAATAATATTGTTGATAAAGGGCTAACATTTCAACCAAGGTATAAAAAATATGTATGGAAAAAAGACGAGTTAGGAGGCAAGCCTCGTATTAACTGAAGCATCATCATTATAAAATACAGAAAATACAATAGACTGATACTTATAACTTAGGAGGCACGCTTCGTATGATATCTCTATAAAACATGCAGCACACTGATACACACACTAGGCAGAAGAGGGCATGGTAAGGAGAAACTGAGACACAACAACAATATAAGGATCATACTAATAAGAGTAATCTAAAGCTTCAGTACCGCAGCATGTATGATGCATTGTCTAACAATGACACATGTCTATATTTTCTACAGAATAGGTAAGTCGAGTAGTCGACAAAGAAATAGGAATCAAAGAAAGATTTAGATACTCTCCAATAAACGATAATCCTTCAAAGTTCTTTAATCCTAAACACCAGTAGTCCAGTACTGTTCTCATCAACACTAAGGTCTGCTCTTTGTTACTCAATTTTGTGTACAAATATAGGGTGCAGAAAAACCTAAATTAGGCTGCAAACAGATATGAAAGCCCTGACCAAATCCAAAAGCATCAGAGACCGACATTTTTGAGTTAAAGAAAAAAAAAATCAATTCCATCAGTTCATCAAATAAGTCTAAAAAAACAACACAAAATCTCAAACCTAGGAAAGTATACGAAAAATCAAAACCAAACAGTTGTCTCATCTCCACGGTCTCTTCAAACTAATCAATTTAAAATCTAAACAGAAACGAGTTTCAGATCCAAAATCGCACAAATCAACACATTCGATCCAACTCCGATCATGAAAAAAGTAACACTAAAACAATCCGAATCTGAGATATTACAATAATTGAAAAAAGCAGAGAAAGCGATGAAAAGATAGTAACCGGGAAAGCCGGAGATTCTGATCGGTGCGTCTTCGGCCCGATTCGGATGAATGAGTTTCTGTCTTATACTCTGCTTAGACCGATGCAAAGCGCGTCTGCGCTGGTCCGACCGAGAGATTGATTTCATTGAACCATTGACAAAAGTTTCGATTCGGACCGAGTTGGTGGGGATGCAAAAGCATTTGAAAATCTGCAGATGATCAAAAGGAAAGAAACAACCCTGTGATTGTTTTTTTTCCCTCTCTTTTTCTTGTATCGGATGGGCGAAATGTAAACGGAATGAGATTCGACGCGGCGAGATGCTAATTGTAGTCGAATTAATAAGACGATAGTTTTACTGTTTAGCAAATTGAGGATGTTTTACAGAGGGTTTAGTCCTAAATTGTGTCGTTGATTAAACTTGGTCGTTTATTTTATTTATTTTTTTCTTGCGTGGGATGGGCGAAATGTTAACGGAACGAGACCCAAAATTGTAAACTGTTAACCGCAGCCGAGTTAATGTGACAGTAGTGTACTGTTGTTTTATCAAAATGACGCTGTTTTACGAAGGGTTTAATATTCCAAAATTGTTTAGTAGATTAAACTTCGACTACCCAATGGCATGCCCTGTTGGCAATATGATTCTTTCGGAAATTAAGTTACGTTTCGTCGTGGTCCAGGTAACTCTTGAGGTTACAAGCGGAAAAGTTGGCGAAGGGTTCAGCGACACAAATGAAAAATTACCTATAAAAACGTCCATCTCTAGGACTGGACTACCCTTTCAGGCCTGGCCTAACCCTTTTTTCTGGCATGCGAGTTATTCCTTTTGTGCACACTGAAGACGGACGGGAGTAGATGCGGAATGAGAAATTCTAATCTTTTTCAAAGACCTCTAAAGGCAAAAAAGAAACATGTTGAGAAAGGGCAGGGCAGATGTGGTGAACATTTTTTTATATTGAGAGCTGTAGAGGCTGCTGCTATAATGTCGACAAAGTAGAGACTGAAAGGTAAATATTTATTGATAGTGATAATCTATTGCAATTAGCTAAAGCTAATTAGGAAACAATTTGAACAAAAGCTACACACGAAAAGAAAAAGAAGACAGTAGCTTTTGTTCGAAGCTCCTGATTATTCGCTCGCTGAAGCTCTCTTCTCTTTGTTGCGGAGAAATTAGTTCATCAAGCTGAGGGCTTCAGGCTCAGTGGGGAGGGCAGGGATGGCACCCTTCTTGGTTGTTGTAATGGCTCCACATGCATTTGCAAATCTCAACACTCCTCTCAACTTTTCTTCATCCTGCATCAACCCAATTCCAATTATTAACCATCACCAATTACATACATCTTATCATTAGTGACTGCATTACATTGAGAATAACTTCGTTAGTCCGCTAACCTCAAGCACAGAATGATCAACAACAAGCTTGCTCAATAGTGCACCGATGAAAGAGTCTCCTGCCCCTGTTGTGTCGACTGTTTTCACATGGAATCCCTCAACTGTCCCATGGAAATCCTACAACGCCAAAACCAAAAACCAATTCAGATATGAAAAAAAGCTCAAGTGTTGATACCTTTCACACCTTATACAAACAACACTACATTCACCAAATGCGATAAAACCAGCATTCAACTCGCCCAATCTCACATCAAGCATCGGAATCAGAAAAGGAAAAAAACTCCAATTACCCAACAAAATTAAAATCATCAACACAATGCACCAACTTCTAAATCCAAAATATTGACTAGTTTACCTTAGTGTAGTAATTACAACCCTTTTCGCCACAAGTCACGAGCATCAGCTTCATATTAGGTCGCCATAAGGACAATGCGGAAGCATCATCCACTTTATCGCTCCCAGTCAGAAACTCCAACTCATTATCACTCACCTTAATAATATCAGCTTGATCCCAAATACTCATGATCTGCTTTCGCGCCTCCTCCGCCGATGGCCACAATGGCAGCCTCAGATTCGGATCGTACGACAACAAAGCTCCCGCCTCCCTAGCTACCTCCATTGCCTTCAAGTGCGCTGATCTACATGGCTCCACTATCAGACTTATTGATCCGTAGTGGAATATCTTCGCCTGCACATCAAAAAACAAAACAAAATAAATCTTAAAGACAATTCGCCTGCACATCAAATTTAAACTGAATAATAAACAACCAAATCAGATCAAATTAGCAGCTACTTGAACAATATGCAATTTCAGAGAAGGTGTGAGCCACGCGCCGACGGAGCGCGTGAGAGTGAGTGAAACGTCTCCGATTGTTGTTGAAAAAAAAATTGAAAATCAGTTTATCAAAAAGTCTAATTACAAAACGAAATAAGATCAAAACTAAATTTATAATTTTACTCTCTTTCACCATTAAGTATTTAATCATCATTAAAATTAAAGATAACTTTAAATTTTAAAACTGAAAATATTAAAAAATAAAAATAAAAATTTGAGCAAAAAATATTTAACATTTTTAGATAAGTTAAACGGAAATATGAAAAAAATTCATGTCCGAAGCCAGCTAGTAAATAATAAATAAATCGGCCGATCCGAAGGCGCCGGGATCTTAGCCGGCGAATCAGACACCCACAGTCGGTAAATAAAATTTTGAAAAAGAAAACGGATCGGCTTGATCGGCGACTTACAGATCTGATGATATCGAGATTAAGCTCTGCAGGAGTCAACAGCATATCAGCGCTAGGGTTTCTGTAGAACATGAACTCACGCTCACCGTCATCTTTCAAAGTGACGAACGCCAACGCCGTTCTGGCGCCGAGATCGAAGCAAATACCACCATCAACAACGCCATTATCTCTTAAAATTCCAGCAAGCATATGACCAAAATCATCATCACCTAACTTTCCAACAAACGCCGATTTACCTCCAAGTCTAGAAACAGCGATAGCGACGTTAGCCGGAGCGCCGCCTGGTGCTTTGAGGAAACCAGGAGCGTTAGATAAGGAGACGCCGGAGACTGTTGGGACGAAATCGATTAGCATCTCGCCGAAGCTGACGATTAGGTTGTTGGTTGTGGTGTCGATCGCTGCCGTGGAACCCATTGATGATGAGGTTTTAGAGAGAGATTTGAGTCGCGGAGAAAAACAGAGCAGTGAGATTGATGAAGAAGCAGAGCAGAGAGTGGTTTGGTATTTATAGGAGAGAGATCAAAGAGTTGGTGTGGATGATTTTGAGAAGAAAATCCGAAAACGGATCAAATTTGTATTTTCAAATTCTATTCAAAATTAGAATAATCTATATATATAATAAAATTTATTATTCACAACCATACATAGCGACGAAAATTTTCATCGCTAAAATTTCTAATTTCGTTACTAAAAATAGTTGAAAAATAAGACAAAAAAAGAAAAAGACAAAAAAAAGAATATGATAAAATATTAAAAATTAAATTTGTATAAATTTATATGTATAAATTTAAATTTTAAAATTTCAAATTGGGAGGAAAACTTTGTAAAATTTGAAGGGAATCGAATGGACATATCGGAATAATAATACCTTAAAATTAAAAAAATAAACTAGAGCGAAAAACGTTGGAAACAATAAAGAGAATCAAATGGAGATATAGATAAAAATGTATTTTCATGTCTGGTCCCGTCGTAACGACGTCACCTCTAGTATATAATATTACATTTCATGATCAGAAAGTCCCACAGTTTTAAAGCATATTCTCGTATTTCGATAAATTTTAGGCTTTTATTTTAATCGTACTAGTTGAAATAATATTCTTCCCTTTCTTGTGAAATTTTCAATATTCTCTCCTCGTTTTCGGATCAATCTGTGAAAGGGTAAGAGATTTTTATTTCTCTCCTCATCTGCGACGCAATTCTGTGGAAGAATGAGAGGTTATCTATTTGAGCATCTAACACTTAGTTGTTAGATTGTTTGTTGTTTATTTTATTTTTTAAGTTTTATTTTATTTATTTGTGTATTAGTTACTGAAAGCGATTCTGATCGATAGTCGCTTTTCAATTAGTCTTTAGCATAAATTAATCTTGATTCCGGACTACGTTCTCGTGATGTTTACTATTGTTTATACTTTGATTCCCTTTCTGTTGAGAAATTGCAATAAAAAATTATGAGTTTTATTTAAAATTAAATTGTATCTATTATATAATAGAATAGGATGTTCTCAACTACGCATATACCGACGACTTTTTCGTCGCTAAAACTATAAAATTCTTTGATAAAATTCGTCTCAGGCCCAAAACACTGAAGCCCAAAATTACATCGCTTAAACTAATTCACGAACATAAAAATCTATTATATATAAAACATGATAAAAGTAGAGTAACAAGTGATTGTTTCGTCGCATATTTGTCGGGACGACGGACGGTAAACTAGTCAAAAACTAATAGTATGGAGATTTGAAATTAGTGTGAGGTTAGGATTTTTGGTTTGATGTGATTGACTTTTATGTATCAATATCCAAAATTATTATGTGAATATTTGAATATATTATTTTTGAATTAGTGCGAGAGGATAATGTTTGATGTTTATTACTTCGAGGAAGTCTTTAAGGGTCAACTTAGTAGCTTAATTTGCACGTCAATTTTAATACTATGAGATTAACTTGATAATGCCGTGAAGAAAAATACATAGTCCGTGCATGGAAATATATTGGTTTGAAATAATAATATAACTAATTATTATTGTGAATATTAATAAAGATACATATTTGATTTGTTTCTTGACGATTTTGTTTAATAAACCGGAATCCTGACAGTTCGAGAATTTCTAAATTAACCATGATAAAAAAGAAAACATAAGAAATTGTTTTCAAGAGTTGGAGAAATTACTGAACCCTTTATAACCAACCACATCTTTTCCTAAATACAGGATTAGCTAAAACTATCACGTTTCGCCAGATCGGCAATTTCGGGTTTGCCCCTCGCGTCCGGCCGTTCACCGGCCAATCTCGATGGCGTTTCTCCGGTTCGTCATATCCCGTCTACGGTCTTCAAGTCGTCCTTCTATGCCTAACCATGTCAAGTCACGCTTTTCTCTGATGATTCAAACAAAGATGCAAACCCGCTGAAACACTCACTCTTCAAATCTCCATGAGATCAAAAATGGTGGACAAAATCGGCGAGCGCCTTCACCTGTATAAATTCATTTCAATTCCAGACGAAGCAATATCGTTATCGTTGAAAATGGCGGATGTGAGCCCTAGAATTGTTAAATTAAATGCTTCATCCAAGTCATCGTCTGAGAGTATCGCGTTGGCGCGATTCTGTGGCGGAATTGATCTGGTGCATTCTAGATGGACATGGCTGCATATGGCCAAAGACAATCAATGGGGCGGGAACAACTCAGTGCATAAATTGCGTCAATTCGCTGATGATATCGTCGCATTGGTCTCCCGGTCCAAATGGCAGATGTGGAGCGAAGATATGTAGAAATATTTGTACGATGACATTCAACACGGAGATTGAAGATGACATCTTGGATTTGGGTGAGGCTACATGAAAGTGGGTGTGGCCAAATGTTGGATTTGGCATGACATTTTGGTTATCATGACACACTGGAGTTGGCATGAAAACCGCGGTTGGATTTGGCATGACTTCTTGAAATTCAATAGTGGTTCGTGTCAATTTGGAATAACTGGTTTTTGTTCCACGCAACGTTGTGGAACCCAGTTAAAATTTCTTCCCTCATATGCGGTGCAAGCCCATTGTGGGAGGAAGCTCTTTATTCTTATCTGCAGTGTATGGTGGGAGGAAGCTTTCTATTCTTTCCTCATATGCGGTGCAAGCCTATGGTGGGAGAAAGCTCTTTATTTGAGCATCTTGTTAGGTAGCTCGTATTTTATCGTTTCTTATTCTCTTTTTTCTTGTTACCTTTTGTTGTGTTATCATGGAATGTGATTGGATCGATGATCGTCATTCCTATTATATTACCCATCATTGATCATAGTTCCGGGCTTAGATACCGTGTAATAACTTTGATTCCCTAAGTTTGGGAGATTTCAATAAAAAAAAATTCCGTTGAAGAACAATCACGTCAATATTTTTCATTTGTTCCCCAATTCAATTAGTATAAGACTAGCTCTGCTCTCATAGAGTCCTGACGAATTTTCTTTTCGTGTCTCAATTCGAATCTTCTCAAATTTCTAACGTATTCCAAATAATTTTTAATTTTTAATTTGTACATATGAATCTGAATTTTTTTATTTTAAATGAGTTAATTTTTTATTAATTTTAATTTAACATGAATCATGAATTTTTATTTTAAATGAGTATTTTTTATTTTTGTCTTATTTCTATTTTGTCTTATTCCTGAATAGTCTTATTCTTATGTTATCTTATTCCCGAATGATCTTATTCATATTTTGTCTTATTCCTAATTGATTTAGCGACGAAAAAAATTTCGTAGCTATATGTGTGGTTGAGGACATTATTCTATTATTATATAGAAGATTAAAATTTTTGTGTAATTTTAATTTTCACAAAATGATTGTTGGAATCTTGAAAATTTTCCTATGTACAAACTAATTTTAGTGTCTTGTTGGCTAAGAATATCGTCAAGAAAAGCTTAGAGCTAGAGTTCATACCTTAACCTTCATCATTTTTTCTCTTATTTCCTACTCCGTCAAAGAGCTTATTGGCACCCTTCACAATGAAAAAACTAATTAATTTCTTCTTCTTTTTTTAATATTTTTTAAATTTATGGGGACTTACACGAGGACTTCACAGGCGGTCACCCATCCTGGTACTGCTCTCGCCCAAGCACGCTTAACTGTGGAGTTCTTATGGAATCCGATACATCAGTGCTGGTATGAAAAAACTAATTAATTTCATTGAAGCGATAAAAAAATCATTGCAATTATTATTGAGAGTACTTTTTTTTATTACAATATTTCAAAAGATTGAGAATCAACAGTTGTATACAACACGGGAACATAGCCCAAAATCATGATCAATGTATGATAATGACAGAATGAAAAACGATCATCGATCAAAATCACTTTCATATACTCAGTAAAAACTAATAACAAACTAACATAAATAAACATCTGAGCCATCTAACAATTAAGAGCTAGATGCTCAAAATAAAAATCCTCTCATTCTCCATAGGATTGTGCCGCATATGAAGAGAAAAATGAAAAGTCTCTTCCTCCCAATAGAGTGGCTCCGCAGATGAGAAGAAATTTTTTGATTTGATTCCTAGTTACAAGAGTAACTTGGAACAGTAACCAGTCATTCCAAATTGGTTCCAATCCAATCACCGTCTAAGATTTCGACACTTTGAAAAAATACCCCCACATAGTGCTTCCACACTCTGAAGGACGCAACTGTAAACGTCATCCAAGGTGGTTTCATCCTTTCTTCGCTTGTTGCGGTTCTCCATCCGCCCTTCTCAAAGTAACTACCCAATGACGTGAGTACTGAATTGGAAATATATGTAGTAAAATTAATAGTTGGGACATGAGCTTCATTAAAAAGTTTAGGAATTTTCAAAGTAATGCATATTCTTTCACATTGAAATTCATCATAAAGAGTGAACAAAAATTCCTCTTAATACTCCCAAAATAGTGTAATTTAATTCATACCATTTTCTACCCCACCAACCCACAAATTAAATAAAGTTCAGCTGAGTTCAAAACGATACATTATTGCGAAAGTGCTTACGAAAAAAAGAATACTCTATTAAAAATGACATTTCTATGTTAACGTTTAGATTTTCTACTTTACAAATTAATTCAACTTGATTAGCAAGTTGACATAGTATAAAAAGCGGATTACGATCCGGTGCATCCACATCACTAGGTGCACCGAAACTCCTCTCCTATTTTTGAATGTCTTCGGCTGAAAATTTGAATTTGACATAAACTAGAGAATTGTATCTTTTTAAATCAGCTTTCCAACAATATATTGAATGTTTTCAACGGACAATTTATGTGTTCCCAACAAGCTCCCCTAAGCAAAAAAAAGATCTATTTGTTTCTTATGTGCAGTCACTAGCTGCACCTAAACTTCTCTCATATTTTTTGATGTCTTCGCCTCAGAATTTGAATTCGACGTAAACTAAAGAATTGTAACTGATTCAAAGAGCTACAATTCTTTTTGAATTCAGATTTTGAGCCGAAGTCATCCGAAAACAGGAAAGAAGTTTTGGTGCATCTAGTGGTGGGTGCACCGGATCCGATTCCAAAGCGTGCTTTAGCACTTCGTGACAATGTGACCCATGAATACATTTATTAGTGTACTTATAATGTACAAGTACAAGTGCCAACAAAGGTGTGGTCAAGTAGTGAAGACTTGGCTAGGTAACCTCAAGTTCAAATGTTCAAATTTCATCAATGATACTATTCTTCGTACTTATGTGTGGAAGTTGTTTAGTCTTCCCACCTAGGTATGGAAGTTGTTATTTTTTCCTCTTGTAGGTGGAAGGTGTTTAGAGTGTATCCGCTCTCGTGAGCATGTGTTTCGCGAGTCTTGATATTCGCCAAGGACGTGAGAAGTCATTGAAATAAAGTATTCACATAATGAATATTATATGTAACTCATTGTATACTCGCAATAAAAAAAATAGTAGTTTGTTGGACATAATTAGATTAAACTGTCTGGGAAAGTAATGTGGTAAGAAAAAATATTTCAATAAAATGAATGATTCAAAACCCATTCACGATAACCGCTTGTATGTATTTAACCAAAGAAATAATGGAGATGGTGGTTTATTAATTGAGGAATCAATCAAATAAGTTCTTTAGAATTAGGGTTCGATCCATGACTTCATCATATTTTTCTATTTTCATTCATACTGTTTTCGAATGTGGAGGTCTTCCATCTTCTTGTCTCTGCCATAAAAGCTTGCAGTTTGTTTTTATTGAAAATCGAATACAAAAATTAATCTGTTGGTTAGAATGTCTCGTCCTTAAGTTTAAGTTAAACTATTAAAGTACAAAATATTAATTTAGAATGAACCCGTGGTTTGTCATTTTTTTTAATAATCACGTGGATATTAGTTGGTACGACTGAATGCTGATACCCCTCGGTTTTTTTATTGTATTTTTAAATTAATTAAAATGGATGGTACAACTACTCATTTGGATATTTATCTGCACAAATACAGTTACCACTTATAATCATCTAAACCTGATGCCAGCGACCATACATCAATTTTTTAAACATTCGTTAAGGTTTCGTTTGGTTGTGGGAAAAAAGTGAGAAAAAGAAAATTTAATGAAAAATAATTTTTTCATGAGAAAATTGTAAGGAAAATTTTATTCTATTTTGCCTATTTTTTCACTTTTTTTCTTACAACCAAACACACATGTTCATTTTCACTTCAAATTTTTCTTTAAATTTGTCTTTCCTCTTCTTTTTCCCCGCAACCAAACGGGGCCTTAAGGAAATGTTTAAGTTAAAAAGGAGAGTTATAAATAAAAGTAAAAAAATGCGAATGGCTGACAAAATTATAGTATTCCGGAGCTAATTGCTAGGTAAATAATGTTGTAACCAATATAAAGATAGATTTTTCAAAAAGAAAACATAGGGTAATGTGGTCACTTTGTCATCTGATTTGTATCGAATGTCAGTGTATATAACAATACCCTTACTATATATTTCAAGAAGTGACCACAAAAATAAGGAATCTTTGAATATCGTCGAGCAACTTGTATATAATTAAACTTATCTCATAATGATTCACTTTGCAAAAGATGCTCAAAATAATGTTGCTTTACTGAAAATGGAAATGTCAAGTACATTTTTCTTCTTCTCTAAATGTGGTTATTATCTTAGCGAGCGAATGGATTGGTTGGAATAGCTTTAGAATTTGAATACTTATATTCCAAAGTAGGAGTTCTTTTGTTTTTTTTGATAGTATTACCTTTCGGAAGTGATAGTATATTCTCGATTGGAGCATCATAAATATCTACTTTTAATCTTGATGCCAAATAACAAAAATTAGAAGGTAATCAAATAAGTTTATCAAAAAGAAAAGAAATAGAGTTTTAGCACACATGCTTAAGTCAAAGAAGTTGAGTTCAGGTCAACACACTATCAAATGCTAAATGCTGGCCATTCCGAACAACGGAACCCGTACTTTATAACTGGGTTAACATTTTTGGCCCAGAACTAAACGGCCCATCTCGAACGAACTCGTCAGCAAGAACCACGCCCACAGAAATATTCCACGTGTTTACATGTAATTGGCTGATATCCAAAGTCAAACCAATCAGCGCCTCACACATCATCCAAACCACTCGCTTCCATCTGTTCTCTTTCCAACGCGATACGGCCGCCTCTCTTCCATCGTTTCGAAACCACCGATCGCCGCCGGCGTGGTCATTCCACTTCCGAAGAGTAAGCAATCCTTCAGTTACACCGATTTCAGGATCGAATTTTCCAATTTGTTGTCTGTTTTTTCGTTTTTTGACAATCGTGATCGAATTAGGGTTTGTATTTTGGGAGAAAGTGTAATCAGTGATTTAAATTGCGTTTGTGTTTTTGTATGTTGGTGATCGGAAGCACGATTTTATGGATTATGTTATTATTATGATTAATTAAGCTTTCAACGTGATGTGATGGATTGCGGTTTTGTATAGAAGCTGAGAGTTTGGGATTAGTTGGTATCAAGTTTATTTTTCTGTGTTGCAGATGGAGGAGGGTACGAATTATGATCTGTTTTACATTTAACCAGACGCTAACTTAGGCACAAATATATAATTGATGCGAAACTGTGTGTAAATTAAGTTCTCGGATAAGCAGCTCTGTTGTGTTTCTGTTAATTTTCAACTATCAACATTGGTGTTCTTATTGTTTTATGTGCTTGCGATAGTTTTCAACTTTCAGCGTCAGTATTCAGTATTCTTATCGTTGTATGTGTTTGTTAAGCTTGATTCATAACTATGTTCATTGCAACTGTATACTTTATCTGATTAGGGTTTGACATTGGAGATATAATTTGGTTTGATTTTCTTAGCATGTGTTTTTATAAGAATGAATCTCACGTGGGATAAGGACACAATAATCGAGTGATGAGATTTGGATTGTTTTGATTTTGTGTTATGGGATGAAAAAAGTGGTTGATATTCTGTGTTTGTGAGTGTGCGCGCAGTGGACTTCAGGATTGACAATAATGTGAATGGAGAGGTTTTGGGTAATTCTGTAGAAGTGGAGGTTGAAACTAGAAATGAGGTTGAATTTGGGAATGACACTGGCGGAAGTTCAATTGAAGGGGCTTTTCAACTGGGACAGTATGAAAATAACAATCAAGATTCTGGTGAGAGGGAAATGGATACTTCATTGAACGGAGATGAACCTTATGTGGGACAAGAGTTTGACTCAGAATCTGCAGCTCATGCATTTTATAATGCTTATGCTACACGATTGGGGTTTGTGATTCGTGTAAGTAAACTATCTCGATCTAGACGTGATGGTTCTGCTATTGGCAGAGCACTTGTGTGTAACAAAGAGGGCTACCGATCGGCTGATAGACGGGAGAAAGTGGTGAGGCAACGTGCGGAAACTAGAGTTGGCTGTAGGGCGATGATACTAGTAAGAAAAATCAATTCTGGGAAATGGGTTGTTACCAAGTTCGAGAGTGAGCACACTCATGCCCTTTCTCCAGGAAAATGTCGCAGAGATTTGATTTATGACCAGTTTCCGGTTAGTGACTCTCCTCTATATGGTACAATAACCTACATTAGATCTTTTGACATTTTGCAAATAAAAACTCATACTTAGTTGCTCATATGAATGGATTTGATCAGGATCTACAACAGTTTTGAGACAGATTGCTTCTTCTGTGTTCACTGCCATTAATTGTATGCAAGTAGCAATCTCTTTCATTTCAAGGATTTGGAAGACTGTATATTCATTAATTTTGACTGACAATATTAACTTGATAGGATAAGGTTAGGGAATGTGCCCATCATATTTCTTATTTGGTCAGTCTCCTTTTCTCTGATAATGTTCAGTGACAGTAGATTTTTCATGTCAGACACTTGTTTGGATCAGCGTTATTTGTAGTCCAATATTGTTTTTGATTTGACAAACGTATGATGCAATCCTCATCTTGTTTCATCATGAGTCCATGCATTGCTATTCAGCCAGTGTTATCGTTTAATATTTACTTTCTTGCCGGGTTCTTATGTTTTTCTTCTTTGTGGCAGAATGAACATGACAAGATTCGAGAACTATCCCAACAGTTGGCTACCGAGAAAAAACGAGCTGCAAACTACAAAAGACATCTAGAATTGATCTTTCAACATATAGAAGAACACAATGAAGGTTTAGCAAGGAAAGTCCAGCACATTGTTGACAGTGTGAAGGAGTTGGAATGCAAGGAACAACAAAACCACATATAGCTACATAGTATGACAACAATGTACCAATCAGACTTGACGTATGAAACGTAACTCAAACGGTGGATTGTAGTAATGCTAGAGGAGATGACATCTGTAGTCATATATACACTAATAGTTGGAAACCTTTTTTTTTTTTTTTTTTTGGGGTCAGGATCTGTTTCCTGTCAGTACAGGTTCTGAAGAGTACGCTCTTGGCGGAAGTACGTTCATTTTGTCAGACCACTCTGGTAACTTTGAAAGTCTTCTTAACATGAGTGTGGCTTATGGGTGATTAGGTAAGTTGAGAATTGGCTTT
Organism: Echeveria elegans; assembly: GCA_035048345.1. Classification (NCBI taxonomy): domain Eukaryota; kingdom Viridiplantae; phylum Streptophyta; class Magnoliopsida; order Saxifragales; family Crassulaceae; genus Echeveria; species Echeveria elegans. The sequence goes on from JAWWMW010120598.1 coordinate 18,368, forward strand.
TTGATCAGTATGGTCTCAACTGCAACAGAAAACTCTTGTACATCCCCACCTATCCAGATTCCAGCCTTGACTCCCATTTGTGCTCTACAAGTTGCAGCTTATAAACTCTTTCTCAAACCTCAAGTCTCGGTTTCGCAAACTGATTCACATCAGCTCCTCTGCCATCTGTTATCATAAAACTGTTTGTAGAAGTCTCTTGCTTAGGCTTGATCACTACATCAGTGATTCAGGGGCAGTGATCAAGTCCTCAGCTGAAAATGTAGCATCTACTGCCATCGGTTAAGTTAGTAAGTAATTAATAGACTAACGTACTTGTGGTGTTTTGTATGCATCGGATCTGATGCATCCACACCATTAGATGCATCAAAAATTCTCTCTTATTTTCGGATGTTTTCGGCTTAAAATCTGAATTTGACGTAAACTAGATAATTGTAGCTATTTGAATCAGTTACAATTCGCTAGTTTACGTCGAATTCAGAATCTGAGTCAAATGCACCCGAAAATAGGAGAGCAGTTCCGTTACAGCTAGTGGTTGCGCCAAACAAATAGATAGATCTTTTTTTTGCTTAGGGGGCAAGTTGAGAACACATAACTTGTTCGTTGAAAATGTTGTATATATTGTTGGAAATCTGATTTAAAGAGCTACAATTTTCTAGTTTACGTCAAATTCAAATTTTGAGCCGAATGCATTCGAAAACAGGAGAGAAGTTTCGGTGCACCGGATCAGAATCCATAAAACTTAGCTTGGAGTAATGACACAGTTTTTTGTCCGCCAATATAGGAATTTCTAACTGAAAGAAACACAGATCGGAAATATCAAGAAATACTCAACATCTGATACAAACTTAGAGAATCTTGTTGCCTAAAAATCATTACTAAAAATGAAAGAAACAAAAAAAAACAGAATAAATTAAAACCCTTCCACTCTCTTCTGTTCTGCTGTTCTGAATTTGCTGCTGCTTCAAACAAATCACGACCCCCGTCTAAGCAGCCAACAAACAACACATATCTTCCTCTCCATTTCCCCAACTCACCCATCGCCAAAAAATTTTAGAAGTCACGAACGAACGAATGAAATTTGTAGTACTAATACATTTTCATTAAAAATGCCTTTCTTCAACCAAGAGCGCTGAATCCTCCTCCTTTCATCATCTGTCTAAACACCTTATAACTATGGGTCTGTTCTTTTGACATGAACTGAAACTAAACAGAAAATTTAAAATTAATTAATTACATTTGCATATTATTTTTAATTTTAAAAAATAGTTTTGACAATAGTGAAT
>JAWWMW010120702.1:0-19645 GCA_035048345.1 Echeveria elegans
TATTTCGAAGTAGACAGTACATGACTATACTAGAATAAACTGATCCCTCATTTGTGTCCTGAGCAATCTAAAATATTATTTGTATTAGCAGGTGTTCACTGTTCAGCTCATGAAAAAAAAAGATGTTCAGCTAATGGACACAGTTGGCTAATTTCGGTAAAACTCAAACAATTTAGTGTGTGTATACTATACATTCTGTGAAATTTGTATAAATGATGTATGTAGGAAACATGATGAAGATCGATTCTAAGGAGGCTTGTTCTGTTGTTCACGCAGGAATCAGTGGTGCTCAGTCATACGTTAAGAGAACTTTCATTTTTTGGAAGGTGATATGTTAAGAGACAGGATGATCAGTTTACATAACATGCAGTGTTCATTCATGCGGACACAACACGTTTGATTCCTGATCTGAATACGGTTTGGTATAGGTTGACATGTGTTGTCCGCCGGCGCCAGGGGATGGAACATTAGAGAGCTGGGCTGGAGAAAACGATCTGGTGACTAAGGTTAGCTTCCTATAACATTCTTTGAAGTTGAACACAGTTCTCTTCTTTGCAGTACGACAGCGTCACTGCGTCAGGCTCAACATAAACCCCATTTTCCCCTCATGTCAATTTCATGGCTTCATCGTTTTGCAATTGTCCCACCTCCCATAATCACAATGTTGCAATTTGTTCTTTATTAAACTCCCTTGACTTTCACTAACTCTATTTGCACAACACCCTCTCATTTCCCCCACTCTGTTTCTAAAAAATATGAGTTTTTTTCTTTTGATCTCAGTTTTGTTGTTTTTGTTGCATGGATTGGAATACATTCTGACGAGGATGTGTATGGATGTATTAGCTCGATTTAAATATCTGCCTTTCCAATTTGAGGTAAGTAGAGTATGAGAGTAAGATTGTCAGTTGATTTTTTGTTGGATTTAATTAGTGTGGTTGTCGTATGTTGTGTATGGATGTATAAAGCTTGTCAAGCTTGCACTTATGCATTTTACTTTTCCTTGTTTTATCAATGAAGTGTGCTGGACCGATCATACCAGTAGAAGTCTGACTATCATGACACTATTAGTTTGATTGTATCACAATCTCCTTCGTCAATTTGCAAATGGCCTGATTAACATTCATTCTAGGTAATAATGCCATTTTTTTCACGGTTGAAATTGAGGGCTTTATTGATCAAGTGTTTGCTATTAAAATAGTTTGTCGTATTGACCATACATGTGTAGCAGTTTCTTTGATTCTAGGAGAAGCTGCACTGCCCCTTGAAATCTGCGGAGGTATTCTTCTAAATTGGGGTTCTAAATCTGCGATGGTGATGAGATTCCTTAATTTATTGGCTGTTTTTGTGTGGTCTGATTATGTTATTTTAGTTTTATGATTGATATATGATTCTGAAGTATTTCTTGTGGTTTCATAACTGGGCTTCTGTTATTAATATATTGATAAGTTGTTATTAGTCACGTGTTATGATGAATAATTTTGCCAATTTGCATGATTCTAGTTCTACTTGATCGGGCAGCTTCGATGGTTTCTGTGAGCAATACATAGATGTGTTTTTTCATATTATATTCAGATTATCATCATTTGCAAGGTGTTCAGGTCATGAAAATGTGGGTAAAACACAATTTTCTTGAACATATTCTTGTTAAATTATAAGATTTAGTGCTTTTAATTTCATTGTGTAACGTGGGAGCAACAGTATGCATTGATGATCCACTGACTGTCATGTTGCTATTGGTTTGCTCCTGCAACAATTTTCAAATGAAACATGTTTATCACAGTTCACAATCTCGTTTAAATGTTTTTCATTTTTTCCGGATATTCAGTGGCCTCCCTACTCTTGTTCATATTCATTTTAATGTTGCTTAAACAGTAAACACATTGTTTAAATTGCAGTCATCTTTACTGATCTTTTTCTTGTGATTTAGGTGCCCTGATTAATCTTATTTTTTGGTTGATGGTAATATTGAATGGAGGTACGATTGATGGTAGAATTGAATGATTACCTCAGGTTGTCACATATTGTCGCTAAATTTGTTGCATACGCCATCCATATCTTTTAGTGGTTTCTGATTTTGAAATCTTCTCAGGAAGGTAAGGTTTTTTTTGTTGGACCCAAGTTGTTCATTCAGAAATCATTGCTCTCTTGTGCATCAAAGATACGATTTTGAATTATTTTTTCGGTTTTTATGTGTGAAGCTTGTTAAGCCTGCACTTACGCATTTGGCTATTCCTTCATATATAGAAGAAGTATGGTGGATTGATTAATACCATGAGGTGTTTGACTGCCATGATGCTATTAATCGGATTATATTACAAACTCTTTAAGATGTTCTTCAATTCATCAACATTCCAGGTATTAACTGTCCTTATTACTCTTGTCTGTATTCATTTTATGCGGCTGACATAGAATCTACACTGTTCAAGTTGAAGGCTTTATTAATCAAATTGTTTTTATTACAATTGAAGTTTCATTCAACATAGCTTATATATTTTGGGCATACTCGATGTGTGTATCAGTTTCTTTTGTTCTAGAAGAAAAATGTTGCTCATTGGAGTGTGAAGAGTGTCTTTTAGTTGATTGGGGTTCTAATTTCCAAGTTAGCTCTCATGGTGATGATGTTCTTTAGTTTAATGGCTGTTTTTGAGCTTTTCTTGAGCATATTCTCAATAAGGCTCATAATGATGTTGTTTTCATGATCATGTGCTCTTAGTAACAAGGTGTGGTGAACATTGGTATTGTTTCCCCGATTTTACATTATTCTACTTGATTGAACAGCTCCCCAGTATTGTGAGCATTACTTAAATGTATTTTTGCATCTAATACACATTTTTCATCTGTTTTTAGGTCTTCATCTCATGAAATTTCTGTAAGACAAGATTTTCTTCTACAAAATATAGTGAATCTGTAAGAAGGAATAATTTCATTTTGAAACTTGCAATTTACTCAGTACTATTTTGGTCGGACAACCATATAATATGCTGCATGGAAGCTGCTGTTGCTGGATTCCTACTGATGAGGTACAACTGATGTAGCTCAATCACTCTTTGTTTATTTATTGGGCTCTGCTGCTTAAACTAATTGCTCATTTGCTTCTTGATATCTCGAAAAATGGCAGCTTAATGTTCTCGAGTTTCTTTTCTACTGAAATTTATAAACATCAGATTATAAGCTGGATAGCGCAAACTTTACATATATTACTTTTTGCTATTAAATCCTGTTGAGGAGCCCGGATAGAGTAGCCATTGTTGACCAAAGATATTTTCTTGAAGACGAAGGTAAGACTCGTACTGTAAATCACTTGATTTCGCCAGTCATTGCAGCTCATTGACTGTTTTGATAGAAGAATGCCAGTTATTGGGGTACTTTTTTTTTTGTCTTTTTAGTACCCAGTTATGTACTTCCACACACACTCTGTTATCCCTTTTTGTTCCTGTATTTATGTTTTTTTTATGAGTCATAACTCCGCGTTGGTAAAAAAATGAAACTGTACACACTTAAGCTTTATTTACGTTTGACAATACCGTGGTTCGGAAATGGTTCTCTTTGTATAGAGACTGTACCCTAGCAGCAGTTTCAGGAGGACATTTCAATATCAACGGGAGCAGTTCTTTGGAGCTTCAAGCTTGCTTTCATCTGGAGACCTCAGTTTCCCAGTTTTGCATACTCATTTGACATTTGTTTAACAATGATGTTATTACATCTGGTGATATTGATGGAGTTGTTTTGGGTGCATGGGCTAGTTTGGATAATAGCTCATCTGTGTCTGAAGCTGCACCCTGAGGAGTGAGGACAGTGCAACTCATGATGGATTCTGGGCTGCTCTGCAGTATTGTGGTCTGATGTCTGGGAGCAGAAAATCTTTGACGGAGTAAGGTCTTTACTTACCTTTTAAGGAGGATACTTATAATCTGTTTGTAAGGGTCTGTATGAATTACACTATTGTTTTCAGCAAAAACTTCAGCTGATTTCATATTATTTTTTATTTATCACCTTTATGCATCTTGTTTCTTCCTTATCTTTTGCTTTTAATCAAGTGTGCTGATAGTTATGTATCTTGATCTTTCAGATGGTACTAGATCGACCTAGTCTTCTTGATGCTGAACTAATGTGGGATTCACAATTTGAATATCACACGTGCCACAATGACGTGTTGGAGATTCACAAACTGTTGAAGGTGGTTCCACATAATCTACTATCAGATGGAACTCTTCATATTGGTGTCGACTATTTGCGTCCATCTCCAATTTCTGGAAGGGATAAAGATTTCCCTGTTTTCAACAATTATGTGGACTCCGTGGAAGAGCCAGATGCCACACATTTCACTGTTTGTCAATGTTTTCCGGTTTCCATGGAACAGTTTATCTTCCTCATGGCTACGAACTCTCGTTGAGGTAGAACTAGCTCAGAATCTTATTTTCTTAAGAGAATATGGGGAAGGTACATAGGAGTTCATCTTCTTGCACACTCTGGAGTGCTCTCATCGGAGATCATAGGAGAATATTGGGAAGGTACAGAATTCGGGTTTTACCCAGCTCCTTTTGCTTTAGAGTGCTCTCATGAACTTTTACTCTCATGGTTGCCTTTGTTCCCTCGTATAGTACCTTGGTAACACTTTCAATTAATAAAGGTACTCACATCATGGTATTCTTGCAGGAACATCTCGAGTGGGTTAAATGGCTGATCCATACAGGAATCAAAGGGCATGAATATAATGCCTCATTTTCTAACTGCCGTTCAGTGATGTCATCCATATCTAGTAATACTGTCGGTATTCCCGATATTGAGGAAGCTATACACGCAGTCGATGACATGGCAGAAGGAGGAGTTGAAATGGGCAGCTTTAGCTATATTGATGTATGCCCCAGTATCAATTCAAAACTGTCCAAGTACAGGCAGCATAAACAGGAACTCTAATTTATCTGCACAATGTACGTTGGAGAATGTTAGACCTTCTCTTCAGCGCTTCCCGAGGCTTTGGCGCACACTGGTTGCGGCTTGTTTTGGACAGGATGCAACATACAATCTTTTGGGACCAAAAGAAAAACATGGTTTGTCCAACTGACTTGTACTTTTCTTTTATTCATCATGATTTTGAAGACTTTTCTGCTTATGCGTAATCCTATAATTTGTTCACCTTGTCTTTCTTGTGCGCTTGAACTAGAGGCTATTAATCCATACACCAGAGTACTGGTGGATCACTTTTCGTCAAACCCTGTTATAGGTTGTCAAAACTTTCTCGAGCTTAAAGGAGTCTCGAGATTGCAGAGCAGTTGGCTGCATGAATACTGCTTTAGCATACTCCTATTCAAGAAGTTCCGACATTTGTAAGTAGCCTCAAACTTTGTTACTTTTATCCCTGAATTCATGAATACTGCCAGCATGCATCTCTTTCTTGACCTGCACATTTTATATTTCCAATAAAATTTTCAGACATCCGAATGACTGGTTGACATATATATATTTCTAAGAACAACTTTATTTACTCCACTCCTCATTATTGTATCATGCTCTCTAGTCCCTGGCATGCGTTCATAACTTTCTCAAGGAAATTGTGCAGGTTCTGTATCGATGTTTTCACTCATTTTTCGTATTTTTCCACTTCCATTCTCTTTCCTGATCCCTAGTTTTAACCTGTGGTTTCTTTTTTATACGTTCAGTCACTGGGAATTCATCTTTAATGGAATATTTACTTGGAGGGAAAGTGTGTTTTTCTCCACTGGACACAACACTTCCATTCTGCAGATGCTTCCTTGTTGGTTTCCCAAGTCCGTGCGCAGACTAGTTCAGCTATATGTCCAGGTCTGATCCACACCGTCGTTTTCACAGACAAATTGTAGTATCAGTTATTATGAATATCATCATTACTGCTACTGCTACTACTACTACCAAGTCAAGTAGTCAACTATAAAGATGATTAAAATGAAAAAGGATGATTTATGTACGCAGAATTAAGTTTAGGCTCTAGTGGGTCTTGTGTTGTTGTCTTCCTATTAAGAATGTCACTAAATGTGTGCCGTGAAGGGTTCCCTTGGATGGCAATCATTTGCCGGTTTTCCGGAGAAGAATCACTGGGGGAGGGCATGAAACTTCGTTACTGATTGATGAAAATGAAAATGAGATTAGCTGGGAATCTGCTATTCAGAAACAGTAGGAACAAGAACTAAATGAGTCTTCTCCTGAGGTAAGGTAGCTTCACTCCTCCTTGAATGCGGTACATAGCATTTCAGTTACTTTTTCTAGATCTCTTACTCTTAATAGCATCTTATGTGGTAATACTTGTGCTTTGCATGCAGTATATATGTTTCTATCATTACCAATTTCAGGTATATCCCTCTTCAATTGTCTTCTTGTTTTACATGTCAGTTTATATTTGGTAATTAAGTTACAACTGATTAGAACGAAAGCCAACCGGTAGTTATCTAATTGTTACAAAAAGAAACTTATATGACCTATAACACAAGCTGAAGAGCCGCTACTTTCTTTTGTAAGGACGAGTGTTGTGGACTATTTTCCGTTTTTATATCCGTTTGATGATGCTACGGAAGCATGTTCTTTGATACTTAATGCTACACCTCTTATATATTGCCTAGTGATTGACTCCATGGTGTCTGAGTTGTCTCTAGTTAGCCTTTGTCTTTTTAGTGAGGGTTATACTACTTATATGACCTTTTCAAGTAGTATGAAGGCATGCAGGTGTCTTTTAGTTGTGGGTTGAAGTTTGGAATCATCTATAAGTTTTGCGAGATTTGTCGGTGATCCCGCTCGCCATAATGCATTTTGAGAATGCTACTCTTGTCGCGTCGTGTACTTTTCTCTTACAACTTAGTGGAGTGCCTGTCAGCGTGCTGCAAGCATTGCTCAAGTTCTTACAGAATCTTTTCTTCTTAAGGTATCCAAAGTTGAATGTTCATATGTCTTTGGATTCCCGATGGACTATATGGATACTGTGCCCTTAGGTTCCGTTTGGTTGCGAGGAAAAAGAAGAAGAAAGAAAAATTTTGAGTGAAAAATGAAATTATGTGTTTGGTTGTTAGGGAAAAAAATGCAAAAAATAGGCTTTTTTTTCCGCAACCAAACAGAGCCTTAATGTTAGAAATTTGAATGTTTTCTGTTCAGTAATCTCAAAATAAATTATAATTGACATTAACTGCAAGAAATGAACTCGGCTAATCTGAACTGAAATTCTGAATGACGGCTGTTGGGGGTTTTCACTGGTTAGAACCATTATATATGCTTTAAATGTGAAATATAAAAGGCCGCAAAATATCCAAGCCTGGAGTTTATTAATTTTTCATAAATATAAATTGACCAGTTCTCTTAAACTATATTTTTTTATTATCATTATTACTTATAGTGCCAATCTCATCAGGGTTTTGTTAGCTGCACATCGTGGAGGATATATGGAATGTCAGAAGGAGGAAGGTCCTGCACCTTTGCTATGGAGGTTTTCCGATTTCTTGAAATGGGCGGAGCTTTGTCCCTCTGAGCCAGAAGTTGGTCATGCATTAACGAGGCTAGTGATCACAGGACAAGAAATACCTCATGCGTGTGAGGTATAAGGTATTCATTCATCTCTCAATCTAAAAGCAAATTCCGTGTGATTCTTAAGAAGTTAAAGTATCATGAGACATAGACAAGAATGATAAAGGCTCTAGAGGCTATGACATTCGCCTCTATTATTCTAATATTTCTCTAGTTTCACTATCGTGCATTAAATAAGATATGTTCACTTGAACTGTGTATGGTTGCATTTTTGGATTGCTCCGATGAAACATTCATGTAATTGTTCTCACACTTGCAGTGCAGGTTGAACTTCTTATTTTGTCACACCATTCCTACAAGTTATCAGCCTGCCTTGATGGCATTGATGTTCTTTTGGAACTCGCGGCTACCAGGGTAGAAGCTTTATGTCATGGAAGGTGACTGGAGTTGGAAATTTTCACGCTCTTAATTTCATACTTGGAATTCTCATTGAAAATGGCCAGCTAGGCCTTCTCCTAATAGTAATAAACAAAATATAATACAAACCCTAATCTGTCGCGTATTCTTGGAATTGGATCGGCTCTGTAATCCACTCGAGCAGGCATAGCCGAATATCAGGTTCGTTTCTCCTCGAATCGAAAAAGTTTTAGGCTTTGTTTGGTTGCGAGAAAAAAGAAGAGGAAAAGAAATTTTTGAGTGAAAATGAAATTATGTGTTTGGTTGTAAGAGAAAAAATGCAAAAAGTAGGCAAATTGAGATCAAATTTTCCTTACAACTTTCTCATGAGAAAGTCGTTTTTCTTTAAATTTTCTTTTTCTCACTTTTTTCCCGCAACCAAACGGAGCCTTAGGGTCTGTTCTTTTGACATTAATTTAATTTCTGTTCAGTTCAGTTTAGTAGATAAACATTCACTATTTTTAAAATTATTTTAAAAGTCTAATAAGACTTGAAACTATGAGACAAGCTTAAGACGCATTCACTATTGTCAAAACTATTTTTTAAAAATAAAAAATAATATGCAAATGTAATTAATTAATTTTAATTTTTCAGTTCAGTTCAGTTTCAGTTCATGTCAAAAGAACAGACCCTTAATCATCCAGTTCACTAAATCGAAAACTCTTAAAACCCAGTTCATCAAACCTAAAAGTAAAAACTTAACGCCATAATCTCACATTCCAGAAGCAAATGAAATCAAAGACAAACAAAATTCGGATCAAGAATAATCTATATATAATAGAATATCTAGAATAGTGCACCACACATATAGGGACGAAAAATATGAATAAGCCTACACTGGAATAAGAAAAAACAGGAACATGAATAACCATAAACCGGAATAACGAAAAATAGGCAGAAGATAAAATAGGAATAAGCCTAAACTGAAATAAGGAAAAATATGAATATGAATAAGTATAAACCGGAATAAGAAAAAATAAGAATAAGACAAAAACAAAATACGATAAAATAGGAATATGACAAAAAAACATGAAATTACTCATTTAAATTCGGCCCGCACGACATCAAAAATTGGTCGATCGAGTCCCGCCCCTATTTGACCGATTCAATTGCGCATCCGGGACGACACATTCCCGTCGGGACGATGGACGGTACACTAGTATATAATAATATAATATGGATGGACGAACGTATGCATGCATTCATTTACTATTTGTTTTGCTCCTACTCTATTATTTAATTTACAAATCATGTCAAACATGCTGCAAAACAAGCTCTTGCTCAAAACACTCTTTATCCCACATCGCTTACAATACTTTACGAACTTGAAAAATCTACTCTATATAAACCCTATCCACACTTCCAAGTCTCCCACGCAGCTTTCAATACTTACATAAGAACTATTATTTGACCGGTTCGATTGCGCATTCGGGACGGCCGGAAATATTATTTGACCGGTTCTATTTAATTTTTAAAATTAAGGCAACGAGTGCCTGTTAAACAAACTGTTCCATGGCTTTGAGCCTCACAGGCTCAGCCTTCGTCTTCCCCATCAGATCGCCCTTCATGAACGACATCTCCGCCTCCGTTGATTTTTTCTCTCTCTTCCTTTCTCTTGAAGACGACTGTCAAGAAGGCGTCGTCGAATCGAGGACACTACACCAAAATGACACTATAGCGACGCGCGTCAAATGTCGCCTAGGACCCTTATACGTAGCTTGATACTAATGTAACAAAACATGTATCTCGAAGGCTCGGTCACGTCCGTTTTATGACGTAAGTTAGTTGTGACATACTACTTTTGACAGTCTCGCAAAAGGTTCGCGACAAAATATTTATTATGTTGCAAATAAAGTGTGGTACATTATACTCTTGGTACGCAAACTTTATGCATTGTATTTAAATAATACAACATGTTCGGTCGATTTCCATACAAATTGTAATATATTGCATGTGACTCCTGTGACATATATAAGTAGTCTCCTTTTGAAGAAGTAACGTGTTATAGTTTGGGACATATTTATTTTTTGATTGCACTGCATTTGCTCATTACGAGATAACTATATGCACATGTATGCGTCATAGATATAATACTCTATAAAATAGGGGGTCTCAAATAATCATAACTCATATAATACTTAAGAACATCAAGTAGGCTTCATCTTTTGTTAGCATGGACTTTTATCACCCACCGTATATACTGATTTACTAGATAAGGGGCCAATCAATGAGCATAAATTATCGAAGAAATAATTAAGTTTCCTTCATAGAGCATTAATAAAGCTTTGCATCGATTCAATTATCTTACCTGCAACCCCAAATCCCGTATGGGCTAGTTTAAATTCAATGCGTGAAAATAAGATTGCGAACTTGGATTGGATCAACTCGATCATGCATGCAAGGGTAGGGTCTGCTGCTGACATTAGGCATGCGCTAGCAATGATATTACATAGGAGTACAATACAAGTTGGGCATGTTTGTTTAGGGGCAGGTGAGATGAGTAGCACTATAAAGCCCTGTTCAATATATTCTATGTGCGGCCACCTGGCCCATTGAGCCGGCTTATTAGGATCATATGTTAGTGTAAGCCCTAGTCCCAATGCATAGGAATCTGTGGTTATTATTAAGTTAATGAATGAAATAAGGCATAAGTTTTATCATACTCATTTTCTTGTGCATGATACTTGATGAAACTATTCATGAATGAATGTTCTGTCTAAGTTACTATCCCGTAAGTAAGATACTTAGTTGTTTAAAGAATATTATTCTAAAATCCCTAGTCAATCATTTATCATGGGAATGATATTTGAATTAAGACTGGTATGCTTCTCTATGCGTTGGTTGAATCTTACTAATCATTCTGACATGAGAGAACATAGATACATATAGGATATATATTTGGATACGATCCACTATGAAAAACACTACATGGTAGTCTAAGTCATAAGTGATCTTTGGTAGATCTTATAAGGATTCTTCGACTAGAAGCCTTTATGAACTTAGATAGTTTAGTATATGCTTTGACTTACACCAAACATGATCCGTAAAAGAGTTGCAAGTATGCATTAACTATGCTAGAGTTGCATGAAAAGAGCAAAGGAATTGCATACTCTAGTAGATATATTGATATTGGGAAGTGTATGCACATACCCATGTTGAATGAGTGTTCATTGACATGAAGCTTATAATATCAAATTATAGTTATCAAGAAAAATAGTTAGCAATAATAAGGATTGACAAGAACCATGCCTTATGATAATTACAGTATCTAGCGTGCAAAGAATCATATGAGAAGCTATCTATGTCTATGATAAGGTATTATGATCATAATCTTTTTGGGATGTTATTATGTTTGAAATAACACTTGATAGACTAGTTTAGTCTATTCCCAAAGTTGATTTGCCTACAGGATCGCACATACAAGCTTTTAAAGCAAAAGGGTAAAACTGTCTTTTTTCCCGAGACCTAAATTTTGGTCTATTTGTTTTTAGGCACATTAAATGTAATGTATTGGCATAATTATGGTGAAGATTATTTGTTGATATGATCATTAAATAATAAATAAAAAATGAATTTATAATTTTAGAAATAAGTGGTCGTTATTTCAAATAAGATGATTAATTATTTTGAGTCCTTATCAAATAAGGAGTTCAAATCAGCCATGATTATGTGCTAATTCATATAAGTCAAGTCTTGATTGACATGATTAGATAAGGATAAAATTAACTAGTTTTTATCGACAAGGACTAGGTTTTATGTCATAGAGAAAGGCTTGTATGCAAGCTGATTTCACACGCCATTCGATCAGCCCTGAGAATGAAATTTTGATCCACTAAACACTCATTATTTCTGGTTTTCAAGGGTTGAATACCTAGCTCAAAACCAAAACACACAAGAGGAAATTTTGTGAGACTAGTCTAGCCGGTTTCAAGACATCATTGCTTCAGATCTTGTGCATGTGAGAGTAGATGGGAGTCATTTTTTGGCAGTCCCTACACATTTATCTCGAGTCCTGATCAGCGTTCAAATCAAGAGGTTACTCATAATATTCAAAAGAAGCAAGCTTGATCATCAAAGGTATGAAATCCGAAACCCTAAAATTTGCTCTATATTGATTGGTAATTTCGGTCTTGCACTGTTTTGTATGAATCAATTTTGTTTTTCCGCCATTGACATAAATTTATTAACTTAATACGAAACCCGACAACATTATCAGAGTTTGGCTACTTTAAAATCAATATAGTAACGTTGCCATATAGGCTGTTTCGAATTTTGCATATTGTGAATGAAAATTGAACTTCTATAATTGCATGTGTATTCGGCTATGAATGTTTTGGATATTAATAATCACTACGTTTAGTTCTTGATTATTTAAGCATGATTAGCTGGATATATTAGGGCTGATGATTGATAATATGCATTTGAATTGTTTGTTTTGTTCATGTAAATTGAATTCAAGTGTTAATACCGAATGTATGTCAATATGTTGGTATTTTCTGAATTTGAATTGTATTCCATATAATGGTTTCTGTTTATATTCGTTATCTGAGATGAATGTTTATGTTATTATCTTAAGACTTAGAAGTAATATGTTGAAAATGAAATTTTATTAATGTGTTGCTTTTTTTCATTGAACATTGTAAACCCTTGTTGATGGTCAATTTTGCAACCTACTACATGGCCTAGGACACTTTATCAAAACAACCTACGGGTTGATTTATTTGTGGTATTTAAGCGACCTTAGTCCATCGCATAACCTGGGAGTTCACCTGGTGTAGTCAACCACTCAAAAGACATCGATATATGAATTGTTCTTGATTGTATATTGAACACGTATTCAATCGAAATAGACGGATAGGTATGGTTCCTTTGATTGGCACCATAAGAACAAACACATCGCTAGGCTTTTAAGAACACCTTATTCGATAAGAATGTACAATGGATTGATCAAGTAGGCCTTCATTGGGATATGTTCTTGTTAACCTTAATGCACACTTTCCATCTCGTCGGCTATGACATAACATATGTTAAAATTCGGATTACATGTTCTACGTATGTTGTGTTGTGAATTTTGTGAAATTGCATGGTATCTTATGGGCCTAGGTGTTTAATCTTATTTTTTTGGTCTGTGTTCTGATCTGTGTACCGATAAAAGATTATTGTAAAGTAGTTACTAGTAGGGGATGTATCTGCTGACGATGAAGACCTTGTTAAGAAGATGACGAACCCTAGATTGTCATGATTTACTTTATGAATTTATATTAATGAATGCAAATACGAAATGTTATGCACAAGCTGTTCAAAATAGGTTAATCCCAAAAATTATTAAGTCATAATTGCTTCCTAACTCAAAAACTTGTCAAGCCATCGATCGTTGTTTGGTATGCAAGGATAAAGAACCGAGGTGTCAAACTTCTATCTTTAGGAAGACAAGGGATTGTGTATTCAAGAGATACACGTTTCTAGAGAGTGTAGGTTTGGACTTAACAAATGTTGTAGGTAGACCCTAAACCTTTGGTGAAAAAAGGCTGTTGGTCAACGAAGTAAACACTAACACGAATTGAAGTGGGATCTTATTCCGAACTTGTGGGAAAGAATATAAGTCCTTGTTCTAATCTTGGCTTATTGTATTCTTTTGGGGATTGAAATGGCAAATTCAAACTCAAACTCTTCATTGAGACCCGACCTTGAAAAGGACAAGGTTGACAACAGTAGTTTTGTTGACTGGTCTCGAAATTTGAGAATCATTCTCAAACAAGAGACGAAACTTAGTGTGTTGAATCAAGCATTGCCCCATGAACCGGCAACGACTACTTCTCAAGCCACCAAAACGGCATATGAGAATCTAGATCATTTGATGTGACATGTCTCATGTTAGCCACTATGATTCCTGAGTTGCAGAAGCAATTCATGGATAAGGAAGCTTTCGAGATTATGGTCGATCTTAAGGAGATGTTTCAAACTCATACTCGGCATGAAAGGTTTGTCATCACGAAATAGTTGATAAGCTTCAAAATGAGTGAAGGCACCAAAGTAAGAAGCCAAAGTAGGAAGCCACATGCTTAAGATGAGAGGGCATCTTGATGCACTCAAGAAGCTTGAAGTGTGTATCTCAAATGAGCTGGAAACTGATTTGATCCTTGGTTCGTTGCCAAGTAACTTCAATACTTTCGTGATGGACTACTATATGCAAGGGATGGACAAATCCATAGTCTATCTTCATGGAATGCTCAAACGGCTGAGGAGAACGTCCGAGAGAATACCCCTGCATTAATGGTTCAAAAAGGCAATAAAGAAGGATGCGGTATGCTACCATTGCCAGAAGACTGAACATTGGAGGCGTAACTGCAAGTCCTATTTGGAAGAGATCAAGAAGAAGGGAAAAGACAAGGTTTCGTATTCTTCGGGTATCTTTGTTATAGAGGTTAATATCTCTATTTTAACATCATGGGTATTGGATACCGGATGTGGTTCTCACATTTGTACAAATGTGCAGGTACTAAAAAATAGAAGAGCATTGGCCCGAGATGAAGTGGAACTTTGAGTCGAAAATGGAGCAAGGGTTGCGGCCATGGAGATTGGTGATTACCCACTATCGTTGCCCTCTGGGCTTATTATTGGTCTTAGAGATTGCTTTTATGTACCTACTATGAGTAGGAATTTAATTTCAGTTTTTTGTTTAGACAATGATGGTTTTGAATTCATTATTTCAAATAATGTTATGAAAATTCATCATGAAGACATTGTTTATGCAATTGCCTTGCTTAATAATGGTCTTTATGTGCTAAACATGAATGATGATAATCGAGTATACAGCGTAAATACGAAAAGGATTAAAACAAAAGAACTAATACTACATACTTTTGACATTGTCGTTTAGGACATGTGAATGAAAAACGTATATCGAAGCTACATTCAAATGGAGCCCCAGGTTCATTCGAATTGGAAGCTTATGACATATGAGAACCTTGTTAACATGGAAAATGACAAAGAGCCCATTCAACAAGTCTAGTGAAAGGGAACTGATCTATAAGGATTGATACATACCGACGTATGTGGGCCTTTTAGAGTCAAAGCTAGAGGTGAGTTTAATTACTTCATAACCTTCCCGATGACATAAGTATTTATAGCTATGTGTATCTAATGAAGGCCAAATCCGAAACTTTTGAGAGGTTTAAGGAATTTATAATGAAGTAGAAAATCAAATTGGCAAGCGTATTAAATCCATTCGATCGGATCGAGGTGGTGAATACGTAAGTCAAGAATTTGATGACTATCTTAGAGAGTATGCGATTCTATCTCAACTCACTCCACCCGGAACACCACAATGGAATGGTGTTGCTGAAAGGAGAAATCGAACTCTATTTAATATGGTTCAATTTATGATGATCATGCAACTCTTTCAATTTCATTTTGGGGATATGCCTTTCAAACTACAGCATTCTTGCTCAATCGAATTCCTGCTAAAGCTGTAGAAAAGACATCATGTAATATGTCCTTTCTTAAGATTTAGGGATGTGAATCACATTTAAAAAGACTAGCAAGTGATAAGCTTGGATCCAAATCTGAAAAATGCTTATTTGCGGGATATCCTAAAGAAACTAAAGGATATTTCTTCTATAGTCCCATCGAGAAGAAAGCCTTTGTTGCTCGTAAAGGTATCTTTTTAGAGAAAGAGTTTATTCTCAAAAAGGATAGAGCGAGTAGAATAAATCTGATCCCCGTTCGTCTACAAGAAGGAACGAACGAAGTGAGTGAAAGTCTTCATTTGCCCGATTTTTCTCATCCCCATTCTTCCAAACACTCAGGCCTCCAGCCGAGATCAAGACCGAGGAGTGACGTCCAAGGCCTTCGTTCTTTGCTTTTTTTTCTCTAGTATTGTGATGTAATTTCGATGATGATGTACTCTGTAAGTATGTCGAGCTAATCTGAAGGCATCGACAATGAGCACTGAATTTGTATAAGTCATGTTTTGAAAATTGTACTTCATCAATGAAATAGTTCTATTACTAATTTGATTGCGCGTATTATATGTTTTAATTTTGTCTTATTAGGGGAGGCTCTAGTGGGAAAACCTAGTCTGACAACTTGAATTCATTATTTAAATTGGTTGAACAACTGAAAAGTCTCGGTACCCTAGCGGGAGTCATATGTTGAAATCGAAAACCACGAATTACTAGCGCAAGATGTTGACCGTGACTATGATCGTGTGAGGTCAGATACCTTAGCGTGGAGTCACCATGTAGAACTAGTTCATTGAAATATTTAGTGTTAATGATAAACTAATTATCAAGGATAACCTGCAGTCAAATTTGCGCATCGTTATTAGAATACATTACTCTTCTCTTCGTTTCTCTATCTGCTACGATTAAAACCCAAATAACTTACAAACACTCTTTTACTTTTAGTACACAGAAAGAGTTTTTCAAGCAATTCCCTGTTAAAACGACCCCATACTTGCTCACTATATTAAGTAGTAAATACACGGTTATTTAAATTTGACGAGTACAACGATGCACGCTCAAATTTGGCACCATTGTCGGGGAATTCAATAAAGTCTCTTTCTTTTTCTTTTATTTAGTTCTTTTATTCTGTACTAACCGATCTGTTTTCAGAGGGCGCGCAACGACCGTACTGCGCAACCTCATAATGAAAACAACTCGACCGAGATTTGATTTGTTATCCGAGTGATTTTGCAAAAAACCATGGATGATAATAACAACATGATGAGAGATAACGTAGGGGAAGGAACCCCTATGTTTTTAACAAATAACATGATGCGTATCCGCGCTGAAGTTCCGCGAGGATTTGAGCAATTCAATGACGCTGAAGCACGACGTCAACAAGCTGCGCAACAACCAGTAATGGTTGCGCAAGGATTCAACCAAAGGACTGTCAAGGAGATGTCCGGACCTCTGAACGTGGACCAACCATGGTGCATTGTGAAACTGTACAATGGAAACTTCGAGCTAAGGAGCATTCTAATCAGTAACATCTCGAAGTACTATGGAATCCGTAGCAAAAACCCAGTAAAGCACATCAAAGAATTCTGGGTGGTAATCGCTACAATGAAGAATGATCATGAAGGTGAGAAAGCCCTCAAACTTATGGTTTTCCCGTTCTCATTGTATGATCATGCCAAGCATTGGCTGATGAGTCTTCCCGCCAGATCAATCCAAACATGGGAACAACTTCAATAGAAGTTACTGGACAAGTTCTATGCAGCTGCAAAGATCTCACTTCTCATAAGGGATCTTGCCGTACCAAAGCAGGGAGTTAGAGAATCCTTATACGAATACTATGAGAGATTCAGGGAACTAGAAGCCAACTGCTACAACCATGACCTTCCCCAGAACGTGCTCATTGAGAACTTTCTCAATGGGTTCTTACCGATGGAGTTGCGCTTGCTCAACGCAAGTGCAGAAGGCAATGCACAAAACAACTACCCAGAGGATGTTTCAAGATTGGTAGAGGAAAATGCCGATCAAGTCAGATATCAAACAAATCTTAGAAGCTCAGTGACCTGAACGCCACAACATGCAAACATGGTAGGTGAATTCCAAAAGTTGAAGGATATGATGACAAAGCTCATGGTTGTGCAAACTGTGCAACCAAGAGCCTGCAAGTTCTGCAACTCTATAGAACATAAGACATACAAGTGCTCTACTCTATTCGAATGCATTGAGGATGTAAACGCCGTAGGAGGTTGGACAGACAACCGGATGCCACCAAGACAAGGCCGAAATCGGATTCAGTTGGACGGACGATCAAAACTTACAGACGCAACCCACAGACAATAAAGGGAACCTACTATTAAAAGGAAAGGATATTAAAAGGAAAGGAGTCGTTATGCCTTGTATGGAAAGGAGCGTGTGGAATTATGTGCAGGCGTGTGCTAGCATGTGTAAGCGTGTGCAGACGTGTGCAAGCGTGTGTAAGCGTGTACAGACGTGTGAAAACATGTGCAGGCGTGTGGAAGCTCAAATAGGAAAGGAGCGTGATGCTCAAATGGGAAGGAGCTTGTAGAGTAGAGTAGTATAAATACTCTTGTATTTTCACACTTCAGAACACATGAAATTCATACTCTTTGTGTTTCATTCTTCTCTTCATTCTCTCTTCTCATACTTGTTCTACAATCTCATACTATCATACTTCTCAAATTCTTTCACACATGATGCTAAGACAATTGAATTCTACGATAATATTCAAGAATCGAACACGTGAAATTTACATCATCGTTGCATGCTTAGTCCTACACTAAACCTATTCAAAATTATTCAATATTATTTTATAAAATCGTTAAATGCAATTCATGAGTACTATCGGTGAAGTTATGTACCAGTCATCTTTTTTAGATAGTATATTCACATTACTTATTACTGAAAATGAAGTTGTAAACTCCCAAACTTTTAAACAATTTAGAGTTTAAATAGCTGATAAATCTATGTTTTCACTATTCCCTTGGGTTCAACACTAGGTCACCCTAGTTATTTATAAATTTCTTTTGACTTGTGTGAGGTACTTTACTGTAAGCTTTGTCAAGACGCACAATCCTTAAATCCCCAAAGCAAAACCCAGAGTTTGTCAACACAAAACAAGTGACTGAAACAAGAGAACACAGTTTATTCAAATTCATTGGCTGCATCACAACTCCAACCCACCAAATCGACAATCCAACACAAATTCTCAAAACAACAATCCATCTGTTTATGGTAACGGAAAAACATTTAGGTCCCTTTTTAAAAAAATAGTGCAGAAGAGGTTGTAGCCTAACGATTACAAATTTGGTCAGCGTACCAAGATCACTCGGGTTCGAGTCGCCCTGGATGCATCTCCCTCCTGAGTCAGAGGAATGTTCTGTCCATAGACGATGTGGAAACAAATTTTAAAAAAAACAGTAATTAAATCAGCTATGAAAATAAGAATAGAACAACACCAATGGACATCCTTCCAAATCAGTTGATATGATATTTACCATTCATTTCATTGTGATAAATAATCATTATGACATCTATCGATAATCCAAATCTACAAGATATGACGGAAATATTCTTTTTTAAAATGAGTGGCTCCACCTCTGCTCTTGACATTTTTGATTGAGACATGATATTCGATCCATTGCAAGAATAAATTTAAGTCTGCTATTAAATGAACATGGATAATGCATCAGTTCTTATCTAGCTTTTTTCGTTCAATATATTAGAAAATCTAAGTAAAGGTGTGAACTATTCCCTCCATCTCATATTGTTGTTCTCATTGGATAGTTGACGCGGTTTTTAAGAAAATTATATTTTGTGAGGTAAAAGTAGGAAAAAGAATGAGTGGAAAGTGAATAGATTGGAGAGAAGATGTAAATGTGAGAGCATCTCCAGCCCAGTTGCTATACTGGGCTGGATTTGCAAAATTGGGTGACATGGCAGGCACGTGGCATTCAAAATTTACAACCCTATTTTTGGGTTCTCAAATCTGCAACTCCACTGTTCACGTTTCTATCTCTTTTCCTGCCCACCTCCCCTCCAATCTCAACTCCTTTCATCGCTTCAACGCTTCTTCACCACCCAACTCCAACGCTTCTTCATCGCTTCTTCACCGTTTCTTCACGTTGAGGGTCGTCGTTGTTGTGGTCGTCAGTCGGTCGGTTGTCGTTGAAGGTCATCGTCGTTGGTCGTTGTTGTTGGGGTCGTCCGTAGGTTGTCGTTGAGGG
>JAWWMW010121534.1:0-29228 GCA_035048345.1 Echeveria elegans
ACTGTGGCATAGTTCGATACTTCACGGTTAGAGAAACATCACAACAGAATGGAGTGTCAGAGCGTATGAATAGGATACTTGTGGAGAAAGTTTGTTGTATGTTGTCTAATGCTGGGTTAGACAGGAAGTTTTGGGCTGAGATTGTGACGTACGCTCAACATCTCGTTAATCGTTTGCCATCATCTGCTATATGGCAAAACTCCGTTGGAGGTATGGTCTGAAAAACCTGCAATTGATTATGATTATTTGCATATTTTTGATTCGATTGCATACTACCATGTATCTGTATCAAAGTTGGATCCACGAGCAAAGAAAGCTCTTTTCATGGGCTTTACTCCGGGAGTGAAGGGATATCGTTTGTGGTGTCTAGAGGCAAAGAAAACTATAATCAATAGGGATGTTACTTTTGATGAATCTGTCATGTTACAGAAGGTAATTCCAGAAGGAGCTGAGAGTACTACACAGCAGGAGGAGAGTGCTCTGAAGCAGTTGGAGTTTGAGCAGTCGGTGGTGATCCCAGCACAAAGCATCACTAATAACTCTCTTATGGTGAAAGAAGAGTCTGATGATGAAGAGGTTCCTACCCAATAACCTCAACAACAATCAACGTCAATTGCACTTAGAAAACAGAAACGAGGTACTTAGAGGCCTGCTCGTTTCAAGGATATGGTTGCATATGCACTTCCAGTTTTTGATGACATTTCATCCACCTACACAGAAGCCTATTTAAGTACAGAGAGTGGGGATTGAGCAGGTGCAATGGAAGAGGAGATGCAGTCTTTGAAGAAGAACAAAACATGGATGTTAGCACAATTACCAAAAGATAAGAAGGCAATCGGGTGCAAATGGGTATTTGCAAAGAAAGAAGAATTTCCTAACAAAGAATATGATCGTTACAAGGCAAGGTTGGTGGCTAAAGGCTTTGCTCAGAAGGAGAGAATTGATTATAATGAGATATTTTCTCCAGTTGTTAAACATTCCTCCATTAGAATTTTGTTGCCCTTGGTAGCACAGTTGAATTTGGAGTTAGTTCAACTCGATGTAAAGACCGCGTTTCTACACGGTGATTTGGAGGAGAAAATCTATATGACTTAGCCAGAAGGATACATGGTTGCTAGTAAAGAAGATTGGGCTTGTAAACTTAGCAAATCATTGTACGGATTGAAACAATCTTCGAGACAGTGGTACAAACGGTTTGATAAGTTCATGAAGGGTCAGAAGTACAGGAGAAGCAAATACGATCATTGTGTGTATTTGTGCAGACTTCAAGATGGTTCCTACGTCTACTTAGTCTTATATGTTGATGATATGCAGATTACATCAAATAGCCATGTTGAGATTGATAAGTTGAAGGCTCAGTTGAGTAAAGAGTTTGAGATGAAGGATTTGGGGAAAGCCAAAAAATTCTCGGCATGGAGATAAGTAGAGACAGAGAAAGAGGCAAACTTTGATTGTCACAGAAGCAGTACTTGCAGAAGATACTACAACGTTCTGGTATGCACGAAGATACCAAACCCGTAAGTACTCCACTTGCTCCTCATTTGAAATTGAGTAGCCGTTTATCTCCGACGACTGATGAAGAGCGAGAATACATGGCGAAAGTCCCGTATGCAAATGCAGTTGGAAGCTTGATGTATGCAATGGTTTGTACGAGACCAGATATTTCACAGGCTGTTAGTGTTGTTAGCAGATACATGCATGATCCAGGCAGGGGTCATTGGCAAGCTGTGAAGTGGATTCTACGGTACCTCCAAAATACTGTAGATGTTGGATTGGCGTTCGAGCGAGATGAATCACTTGGTCAATGCATAGTTGGATATTGTGATTCTGATTATGCAGGTGATTTGGATAAGCGACGTTCTACAACTGGCTATTTGTTCACTTTAGCAAAGGCGCCAGTTAGTTGGAAGTCTACCTTGCAGTCAACGGTGGCTTTGTCTACAACAGAGGCAGAGTATATGGCAATTACAGAGGCTGTGAAGGAAGCGATTTGGCTTTATGGGTTGCTTAAAGACTTGGGAGTTGGTCAGAAACAACTTGAGGTGTATTCTGATAGTCAGAGTGCTATTCATTTAGCAAAGAATCAAGTCTTTCATGCACGGACGAAGCACATAGACGTTCGCTATCATTTTGTGCGAGAGATTCTCGAAGAAGGGGAGATACTTCTCCAGAAGATTCACATTGCGGAGAATCATGCAGATATGCTGACCAAGGTGGTTACAAGGGCCAAGTTCGAACACTGTTTGAATTTGGTTAATGTCTTGCACATTTGAAGTTTGGGGCCTGGAGGCGCAAATTGGAAGCATCGCAGACATTTGTTTTATTATGTTCGTTTGAGATTAGTTTTTGGTGGGATGTAAATTAAGCTAGGTGGAGATTTGTTACTGTCGCTTAACTTAAATCCCACATCGGTGGGTTTGTTTGTAAAGGGGGTGGGTGGGTTATATAAATAACCTCTCCTCCTTCTTCTTTATTCATCCCAAATTTGTATACTCTTCTCCCATATAAATAAAGCGGCCTGTTAGAGCGGTGCTCGGAGATTAGGCTATTTTAGCTGAACTCTGTTATCAAAGTTTCAGATGTGTTTCTATTTGTTTTTAGTCCGCTCTTTTTTTCTGCATTAGTATAGTATTCAATATTATTTTCCCAACAAATATTTCATATTTATTATTTAAAAATTGATTTAATTATAGGAAAAGACATGTATTTGTAGCATTTTGTTCAGAAGACACATATAGCTTTTTTTTTCACTTAAATATTCACTTTTTTCACTAATAACGATTTAACATCTTCTATCACAATTAACCATAGTTATTCTTAATTGACATTGTATTTGTAAAAATATTAAAAGTCCAATTGGAAACTCAATTTATACAAATAAACTCATGACTCATCTTCTCCTAAACAGAAGACTCATCACGATTTAACATCTTTTTTTTTTTCCCACCATTCAAATGTGCCCTGTTTTTTTTCACTGCTTCCCTACCATTCAAATGTGCCCTGTTTTTTTTTTTCTCCAGGTACGGTTTGCCATTTGTGTCGCCGAACAATCTTCTGGTCTCGACGATCAACGGCGCCGGAGCATCAATCGAAACCGTCTAAGTCCTCATCTTCTTGATCCACGCTCCAAGAAAATCGCGTCTCAAGATCTACATACTCTTCCTCGCCGTAATTGCAGTCTTCTCCGCCGTCGCTTTAATCTATATGTTTGATGTATTTGAGGGGCTTGTCCAACTCCATTAAAGTGATGGAGGTTGCACTGGAAGAAATACCAACACGTGCGTTGAGTGAAACCCTTATGGTGAATTTATGCAGTATTTATGAGCTCGCTTTTGTTAACCATTCTGACAACAAGAATAGACTTAGACTTAGTAACTGGATTGCTCGTGTGGCTCCTGACGATTTTGATTCCTCGTGCACACGGGTTTAAGGTATCAGTTTCAATATTGCTATCATAGTTTGATATTGTTTGTGATTAATTTTAGTAACTATTGCTTTAATTTTTCTGATCTTGTGTCAGTGAATGAATATTGTCTTATTGCATTGCTGTTAATGTTATCACATTTTGTTTTCAGAATGGCAGAAAGCAAGATCAGAAAAATCAAAACTGTAGTTATGAATATGATTTTGTAGTGAATTTACTAGTTTTAGGTTGAACTGGATCTTTCACTTTTGCCGCTTTTGCTCTTCTCGGATAATTTTTGTACAAGGCTATCAGCTCTACTATAGCATCCTATTTAATACCGGCTTTCCAGTGTAAACATATCTCAATATTTCTTTGTTGGAAAGTTGTGAAGAAAAGATGGTTCATGGTCACCAAAACGACGTAGTTTTGTGACTAATTAAATGAACATCTAATAATATAAAACGACGTAGTTTTATGTTAGTGGTTTTGGGACTGAATAATACAAAAGGGCGTAGTTTTGTTGGAATAATGATTGGCTTGAAGAAGTCAACTAATTTGGTTGAGACGTGTAACAAACAATAAAGATAATATTATCTTTATTTGTGTGAAACGTGTACACGTGGGTGCATTCTCATTGAATGTGCTAAAGTTGTTGCAACTGAATACCGTGTTTTTAGTGAGAACGGTTTGTCCCAATCCTGTATAAAATATGAAGAGAGCTCCTTCATATAAGAGTGAGAGACGACACAACAAAAGTAGAACAACAAATCCTCTATTCTTTTTCGTGTGAGTTTTCTGTGAGTTTTCGGGTGATAGTGAAGACAGTTCGTATTTCGCCTTCTCCATTCTTGGTGCGGGTGGCTGAGGGTCAGGTTGTTGTATCCTGGGAGGTCGTTTGCCAAGAAGAACCGAGTACCAGCGGGGCAATAAGACTTTAAGGAAATTGCCGAGCAAGCCTCAACCAATTTCGGTTTTGTATCCCTTCTTTTCTATTTATCCTCTTCAATTAAATTTGAAAGTTGATTTATTTGAAGTTGAATTGTTGCAAAACATGAAGGTACGCATGTGTGGTTTAATTAATTATTTTGATGCTGCCGATTTTATTTTTGATTGTGGGAACTGTTGCTGCATGATTTTGATATGTTTACTGATATATCAGCCAACATTCTTTTCTAAGACCATCAATTTGTATTCTGTATAAGAATCATCAATTGGAATAGTGAGTATCTATGCCCTACTGCAAACACAGATTGATAATGCTTGATGTACTCGTGCCTTCACGGCTGCCAATCTATAGGGCCACTCATAATCTTCAGCAGGCTGCTGCTGGATGCTTATTATCCCTCATATTTTCAGACTTGGAGCCTTTTGGTGGATAGTTTTGTATAAGAGGTGATATTATTTGAATCTGTTCAGCCTCATACTCTCTTGATACATTTTGTTGTTGTGGCTAGCAGTCAGCAGAGCCAACAATTTGTCATTTTTAGTAGCGTACTTCGATTGCTGCTCTGGCACCGTTGATCATCGAGACCAGAAGATTGTTCGGAGACACAAATGGCAAAGCGAACATAAAAAAAACCGAGAACATTTTGAATGGAGGGGAAACGGTGAAAAGAGGGTTAAAGGAGAAGAAGAGTCTATTTGTATTAATTGAGTTTTCAATTAGACCCTTAATATGTTTTAAAAATATGATTAATGGTCAACTGTCATTAACTGTGATGAAGGATATCGGATCTTTAAAGGCGAAAATGAGCAGTTGTTCAATTGAAAGAAAAAAAAAATACTAAGGGTGTCTCGCCAAATTTTAATGAGAAAGGACGTCCATATTTTTTATACCGGCTTTACCCTTAATTGTGTTAGTTAAAATTATAATTAGTAATAAATTTAATTTATTGGTATTTAGATTCAATTAGCACCATTTTTTTTTTTTTGATAAAGAGAAGCTGCTGATAAAACAGCAGCAGAAACCAGAAAACAAGACAGATCCCACTAGGGGCAACAGACAACACTAAACGTAGGACAGGAAACTAGGAATAGCAGTTGTTGAAGTCCACCCCCAGCGCTCTCGTCTGGCCTTTTTAGGAACACAATCTGCCATGGCAACAACATCTCTAGACATTCCAGCTCGGGAAGGATTCCAAGAACTTCCAGCACTCATTAAGCCATGAGGAAGAGGATGCACTATGTCAGTCACCTAATGTGATAGCTCTAAAGATAGTTGCAGAATCAACCTTGAAGGTGACTTTATTCCATTGCTGCCCCGCTGCAATCTTAAACCTCTCAAGTAAAGCAAACCCTTATGCCACATGACCTGATGAAACCCCTTCTGCCCAACCTGCACCAACAACAAGAATGTGATCATTCTGTTTTGCGACGAAGCCCCAACCACCAGTCCTAGATTCCTCTGACCATGACCCATCGCAGCAAACGCAAATAAAGTCTTCATCATAAGGGGGATCTTGGAGATCATAGAAGTTGAGCCAGGGTCTTGAGACATGCTGGGATAGGAAGAATTTTAACTTGGCGTTGAGTTCCTCAATTCCCATAACCGTCGATCCTTGAACAGCAAGGTTCCTTTCGTACCAGAGAAACCAACGGCCACGTAACAATAGTATGAAATGTTCCTTGGTGCTCAAATAAGCGCATAGCCATAACCAATATCCTGGATCATTACACTCAATACTGAGGATGTCCTTATTTATCTCAAGTCTTGCCAGAAATTTCTTTGCAAACCAGCATTCCTTAAATACATGAAGACTAGATTCAACACTAGCTCCACAAGTCTGACAGTGTAAATCAATTGGACAGCCTCTTCGGAATAAATTTTTAGTACTCGAAATTCCATTGTAATATAGTTTCCAGGCGAAGATCTTAATCTTGCTAGGTAAGTTCAACTTCCATAACCCTGTCCACAATTTATTAATGGGTGTAGAAGTGGAGGCCTCTCCCCCCATTCTAATAGACATGTAAAAATTGTGTCCATATTTTATGGAGTAGACCCTGGAGCTGTCACCCAGCCAGCACGGTTGGCAGCCATCATTATTAACTACGCCAAGTTTTAAATATTTAGCGCCATATAAAATACTCTGCCAGGCATAGGAAGAATTTGGGCGTTTTGTGGCATAAATAATGCTTGAATGCGGAAAATACCCGGCCTTAAGAATCTTGCTGACAGAAGGTTCGGTTGAGACAACAGCCTCCAAGCTTGCTTAGCAAGCATAGCTAGGTTGAAAATTCCAAAATCTTTGAATCCCATTCCTCCCTCCGTCTTTCCTTTGCACAAGGTGTTCGAATTAATCCAATGAATCATTTTAGCCTCCACCTTCTTCCTCCACCAGAAGCGAGTGATAATATCTGAGGGGGCCATGCACAAGTGCTTGGGGAATCTGAAGTAGGACATGGCAAAAATAGGAATAGCTTGCAGAACTGCTTAGATCAGGATTTCCTTACCGCCAACAGAAAATATCTTGTTGCTCCAATCCGAGGTTTTCTTGAGCATTCTCTCTTCAAAGACTTTGAACATACTGCTTTTGTTTTGAGAAAATAAGATAGGAAGCCCGAGATATTTCGAGAATCTGTCAACTCCTTTTACCCCAAGCTGAACACCAGCCCAGTCAAGCACTTCATTAGGAATGTTGTTACTAAAAATCATCTCCGATTTCTGATAATTCACTTTCTGCCCAGAGATAGTTTCGTAACTTGACAGAATGTCTTTTATTAATCCCACAGATTCCCTATTAGCTTCAAGAAATAGTAGACAATCATCTGCAAACATAAGATTGGATACCCTTGGAGCACCTCTGCATATGCTTATTCCTTTCAGCCCTCCGTTTGAATTGTGATAATCCATAGCAATTGATAGCCACTCAGCACATAGTAAGAAAAGATATGGAGAAATAGGATCGCCTTGACGAAGCCCCCGTTGAGGATAAAATTGGTTAGAGACCGAGCCACTAATTTTTAATCTGTAGGATACCGAGGTAACACAACCCATAATGATCTTAACCCGTATGTTGTCAAACCCAAAGCAATAAGCATTCTCTCTAAAAATCTACATTATATCCTGTCGTATGCCTTGCTCATGTCAAGCTTGAGAGCTAAGTAGCATTTCTTCTGGTATTTTCTTCTTTTCAAGAAATGCACCACCTCGTGAGCGATGAGAAAGTTATCTGAGATTAGTCTACCTCAGACAAAGCCGCTCTGACATTCTGAAATCAATTCGGGGAGAAATTCTTTGAGCCTGTTAGCGATGATTTTTTGTAACAATCTTCATAATGACGGTACAGAGGCTTACATGCCTGAACTCCTCCATCTTCATTGCTTTCTTAACCTTGGGGACCAAGATTATAAGTGTTTCATTCAGAGTGGTATCAATACCATCCCCATTGAGCATACTGGTGCAAGTTTCAAGAATGCAATTTTTTACCACTTCCCAATATTTTTGGAAGAAAAGCGCAAAGAATTCGTCAATACCTAGGGCTTTGGTAGGACTCAGTTGGACCAGAGATCTTTTTGTTTCTCCTTCAGTGACAGGCGCCAACAGTTTTGCATTCATTTTCCTCTTTGACCCGTTTAGGAACAATATCGAGAGCTTCCTCTAAGAAGGGATCCAAGGCAGGGCTCTGAGATTTAAATAATGCCTGGAAGTACTCAATGGCTATACTATTTATGTTCTCCTGATATGTGAAAATAATTCCATTCTCATCGTGAAGTTCAGAAATCAAGTTCCTGCTCCTTCTGAGTTAAGCTTGGCATGAAAGAATTTCGTATTCTTGTCCCCCTCTTTGATCCAATCAAATCTTGCTCGCTGTCTCCAAAGCAGTTCTTCTCGTTCCAACCATTCATCCAATTCATTTGAAAGTTTGATCTCTTGTTCAACAGTACTCTGAGTTCGGGTGCCCTTCTAGATATTCTGGAGATGCTCTTTTAGCTCCTTCACCTTCTTTTAAACATTTCCGAACCCGGATTTGTTCCACTGGGTGAGCTTTGACCCACATTCCGAAAGAATCGAGCGAATCGAACCTGATTTTGCTGCCTCTGTTTAGATTGATTCCACCATTGGATTCAACTCGGGGCTTCGAAGCCACATAGGTTCGAACCGAAACAATTTATCTCTGACCTTTCGATATCTTTTGTGAAGTTCTAAAAGAAGGGGTACATGATCTGACGAGTAGGAATCTTCTCACGCCATTGTCTATTAGCCACAACTCTATCTACGCGGGATCTGGATTCCTGATCATATTTGCTTCTATTTGAGAAGGTGAAAGGCTCACCTCTGAATCCCAGGTCCTCTAATTGGTTAAAAGCCAATACTTCCCGAAAAAGTCTCATCTGGGTCTGGTTTCTGTCTCTGGATCCACTGGCTTCCCAGCTAAATGCCTCCTCATTGAAGTCTCCCATTACTAACCAAGGAACCGCCTCGTCAGTTTTTAGTTGTCGAAGAATATCCCAACTCTGTCTTCGCAAGGTAGCATTCGAGTCCCCTTGAAATATAGTTAACCCGAAGTCACAATCACCCTTAATTAGTGCATCAATATGGTATATAGAAAAATTAGTAATCAACAAGTCTATTTCCTCTTTCTATAGAAGGGCTAATCCTCCAGATAAACCCCTTCGATCCACAGCAAAATAGTTCGCGAAGCCAAATTTCAGGTGCAGCCAATCCCAATCTTCTCGCTTTCTCTTGGTCTCGGCTAGCCCTACAATTGGGGGATGAGGTGAGTTAAGCACATCAAGTAGCGAGCGAACTGACCGAGTTCCCCCTAATCCTCGGCAGTTCCATAATAGAAGACTCGTGGCTCCCGGCGAGACCGCTTAGCGATCGCCACCAATTCAGATGGAAAGAATGGACATTTGCGTCCCTGACTGCCACCATGTGCTGTATGTACCGTGTCTTGAGAACCCTCCTTCAATAGGTGATAAGGGTGGAAGTGGTGCTTGTGTCGGTCACTCCCAGACGAGACATTAGCCGATTCCCGGTTATGAGTAATCTTGTTATTTCTCTTCTTGGGAGCGTTCGTAGCCGTTGTCACTAGGGTTTGATTGATCTCCAGCTCTATCTTTTGATTCCCCGCTGGGCCTGAGTAATGGGCCGGTCCAAAGCCATGGACCATATGGCTTCTCTTTTCGATTAGTCCTGTATGAAAATCGCTCACCTTCTCTGGCCATTTAATGTCCGCCTGCAGGATTTGTATTTCGGTAAGATTGTTAGTTGACTCCTTATTTGGCACATCCGCCCTTGTGGGAAAAATTAACCGCCATATTCGGTTCAGTTCTCCATGTGGAATTAATGTTTGTGACCTTTCATTTTCGGCGTCCTGCTCTCGTGATGGTTCAGATTCTTTTACCGCCCCCCGTCGCGGGCCGGAGTCGCCTGCTTCGCCCATTGGTTCCTTTCCCAGCGGGTGTTGCAGTGGTTGGATTGGCAATTGTTCATTCTCTTGACAACTGATTGAGTCATGGCCCATGACTCCACATTTCGAACAATACTGGATACACTCATACTTAAACTCGATCCAAATAGACTCACCTTCCTCCAAATCCAGGTAGAAACTGGTGCAAAGAGGTTTCTTCAGGCTAACCTCGATTCTGAATCGTGCATATTTTCGTTTTGGGACCGGTCCTTTGAAATTAAATTCTTTGATAACCTTCCCTGCGTAGCCCGCAAAGTCTTTGGCCATGTGGCTTCTCACCATTTCGAATGGTAAATTATGTATCTATACCCATAATTCAATTTTGTTGAATTCAACTTGCTTCAAATTCATACCCTGCGTCCAAGTTTCGCTCAGAACAAGGGCCCCTAGATACGATGACCGCGCGTCATTGTGCGCAGCAAAATTATTGTTTAAGTTCCGCGTGCTCAGCAACTTATAACTAGTATAGAGCTGATAAGTACGGGGTCAAATCCGCAGGGAGCATTGCAGACGTGGTCTTTCTGTACCTACTTAAAGAAACTTGGGGGGGTTTTTGTGAATGAGTTGTGAATAAAATAACAAGAAAAGAACTGGATTGTTTGTGCAATTAATTATGAAACATATCAGTAGTCAAGCAATCCCTTGCATTAATTAGTTTGTCATTGGCATAGCATGCACTAGTTACTATCATTTTCACTCGTCATTTTTGTTACAGTGGCCGACTAAGCATACTCACAGTCGTTACAACTCATATGTTATTAAGTTCCTCTATTGATCTAAAGGAAGAGTGACCAGACCTATAGTCAAGGAATTCTACTGTTTATTACCGTTACAGTGTCCAAACAGTTTAACGATAAACTTCTAATTACTTAAGCGAGATTGTCATTACAACGACACTCAATTAAATAACTTCAAAAACATGGTATGAAGTACACAAGGAATTAATAATAAAAACGATTCTATTTAGTACATGTGCAGGCCTCGAAACATGTATTAATGCAAGTTCAAGCTCTCAACCGATATTAAGAACTTAGCTTGTCATCGCAAAGGTCAACATCATTTTTAATTGAAGACAAACAACACAATGAAAAGTACGAAACGAATGAACCTTAGCCTCGGTCGTAGTCAACTCGCGGCTGTGCGTGCGCTCTGTCTACGCTTCTCGGCCGGCGTCTGAATACGAAGCTTACTCTCCGATTGGTCTGGTGGCCGCCGTTCGTCTCTCTGTTCTCTCCTCTCGTCATCTTGTGTGTGTCGTTGTTGTGGTGCTCTCTTTATGTGGTGCCCGAGCCCTCATATTTATAGAAGAGAGGGTCGGCTACTTGATAAAGACTGCTTCCTCCCTCATCTCCTGCTAGCATGGAGATAATGATACTTTTGTTCTGATAACCCTCTTGAGTACTCTTAGATAAACATCCTTCTCCTTGTGGCACACGGAAATCCTAAAAATACTGCCGACTTCACTTTTAGGAAACATAAAATCCAGCAACTTGTCCTCAGTTTTCGGCCCTTCAAACGTTGTTCTTTGATCTTAGGTCCTTCATGAAAGTTGTAGATCTGAATTTCATCTTTCCAATGGTATAATAATCGTCTCAATCAGACATCGGATGAATTTTCTGGAGAAATCCTAATCCTACTCGGATTAGTCTGTCTGTGCGCGATCACTTGCGCGATCACTCCTGCTTGCGCATACTTCTGTCTTGCGCGCGCGCACCTTCAGTTCTTGCGCGTGCAGTTCCTTTTCGATTCTGCTGAAACTTTCTTCTGACGAAAAGTGCCTTTAAATGTGACGTTTAGACTCGTATTCGTCCTTTCTTCATTTAGTGCCCTGAAATACAAAACTACACCAAAATCGTAATCTTATACATAATAATAGACTAACAAGACTAGTGTTAAAGACATAAACAAGCTTATAAATACGCTATGACATACGACCACGGCCATGCTTCCTTAATTGCATTCATGTCCTCATTACTATCAAACTTCGCCAAAATAAGGTTGTGGGCCAATTCTTCGAAAGCAATTTTCGCTATAAAATTCCAGTTTTTCATCATGGTTGAGATGAATTCAGAGGTTTTGAAACTTTTGGGTGTAGTTGGCTATAGGATGAGCACCCATCTGAAATCTCCTCTAAATTCTTTCCAAAATTCCTTTGCCACACTTACCCGTAATTTTCCTCCAAGTTGCTGCGTAACCATTTCAACTTCCTTCTCCATTACAAAATTGTTCCTTTCGTCCTGGCCAAATCTCTTGCCATCGTCATCAAATATAAGTCACAAGCATTGTCAAGTTCAGTTGTCTTGTATGATTTGCAGCTTTGAAGAGGAAACTACAGTGCTTTATCGTGTATTGGTGGTGGGCACAAGCATTTTGGCAAAAGAACGAATTTTTCGCATGCCTTTTGACGTGCGTAAAGTGGTGTGTAAACGCGATGACAAAAGAAATTTATAAGAACTAGGGGTGACCTAGTGTCAACCTAAAGGACCATTGAGAAACATAGGTTTATTATGCTAAATTATCGACTAAACAATTCTAGGGGTTCTAAAATCAGGTTCAAGTGGTGTCTTTCAATTTAAAAGGAAAGATGAATTGGGCTTAACATCTCTAAGGATACTCATGAATTTCAATGAACAATTTATGAAATAGAGTAGAATGGATTAAATGGCTTACTAGACTCAACTTCATAAGTTAGCAAATTCGCCTGAGCTAATTTGCATATGTTATTCCCAAAAGGGGCTAGACTAGTTTCATGTTTTTTGAATTTCCTAAACGACATCCCTTCTTCGTAACTAAATTTAGAAACTAGGCGAAAACTATTTCAAGCTTTTCTAAGGTTCCTAAATGACATCCCTTCTCCGAAACAAATGTTGGAAACTAAATCATACTAAGGGTCCGTTCTTTAGACATGAACTGAAACTGAACTGAACTAAATTGAATTGAACTGAACGGAACTGGCCTGAACCGGCTTGAACTGACCTGAGCTGACTTTAAATTAAAGTCAAAAGATGATACTTAACACCGTATAAAGAGATTTAAATTAAAATCAACCTTTTTATTATGTTCTTCATATTATTTACATGATTTATTAGTCCAATTTTTTGAAGGACAATATTATTTAGTGGATTCTAGTTATCCCAATACACTTGGATATTTCACATCGTATAAAGAAAAAAGAATTTGTTATCATATGCCGACATTTACACATGGTCATTCACCTTCCAGAATTTATGAAAAGTTTAATTATCGACATTCATCTTTGCGAACCACCATTGAAAGATTTTTTGGTGTTTTGAAAAAGACTTGGAAGATTCTTAAAAGCATGCATCAACAAGAATATGTACGTAAGATGGATATCATACTTGTGACATTTACGCTCCATAACTTTATTAGGATGCATCAACTATAAATCTCTATCCTAGCACATGAACAGGTAAATGAGTTTGGAGATTCTGATCTTTTTGGTGACCACCGAAAAGCACAAATGAATCATTTGTGAGATACAATGACATTTCAAATTGAAGAAACCAATCTCGATAATGAAGATGTTGTGGACATGAGCATTAATGAGTAGCTATTATAATATTATATTTTAATTATACTTACCGAATATTTAGATTTTTATTTTTTATTATTATGTTATTAGTAGTTTTCTATATTGGGATTATATTTCATAGTTTATTTATAGTTTAATAAATAATGTTTATCAACTCAAATTGAGAAAAAATCTCAAAAATGAAGATGTTGTGGACATGAACACTAATGAATAACTCATGTGATATTATGTTTAGCAATTGGAATGAACTGAATTGAAATGAATGAATTTAATTGAATTGAAATTGAACTGAACTGAATTGAATTGAACTAAACTGACTTGAATTGACCTGAATTGACTTTAAATTTATGGGAAAAGAACAGACCCTAAGTTAAGTAAACTTATTTTAACCAAAAAGACATTCATAAGATGTATCTAAAAGTATTCAATCATTCTTGAGTTTTCAGGAATCCATTAGACCATTGTCATCAACAAAACCACTTGCTCATGGCGAGTGAACAACAGTCCACAACTAAAGTAAAAAAAGAAGAAGTTGAGTTTAGAAAATGCTCAATAATAACGATGGGTATTCAAAGTGTAGTTGCTTTCTTCTTCTTCACGGTCGAGTAAGGGCGATCGAGCAGCACCCCTTACGGGGATCTCTCCCAAAAATCCGCTCTCTTGTGTGGGAGTGTGTTTCTTTAGAAAATCAGCAGCTCCTTTTATAGAGTTCCATGAAACTTGGCATTTCCACCATCTTTAAGGCTCACAATGACACATATGGTGTCTCTTTTTCCTCAACCGCCTTCTCTTTTATGTGCTCGGGTTGCACCTCTTCCTCCACTACTTCGGTTGAAGCTCTCTCTTTACCTTTTGGTCCTCGAGTATCTTTAAGCTCTTTAGTGTAATAGCATTAACATCAGCAAAACTCACGTCGGGTTGCAAAGGGAACTTCTCTAGATTTTGTGACGAGCTTGGTGCTTGTTGAGCAAATTGCATTTTCAACATCTTTTGGGTTGCTCTTTCTTGTTGAAGCCCAGACGTTAAGAGTTGTTTGTCTTTGCCTTGCTGAGCTTGTGCGGCTAACATTTGAGATATTAATTGCGCCAAAGTCGATTCCTCTTTCTTCTCGTGATCTTGCCTCGTGTTAAAATTTATTTCATCCTCGAGCATTGGGATATAATGGCATTCTTGTCCTTGAAATACAAACATACATGTAATCGTACAGGACAATAAAAACTCTCACTAACACGTATTTTGAGTTATTATTGTAGAACTTAACTTCATTAGCATCACTGTCAAGTGTTTTTGCTAATTCCATTGAACACTTTCCAAACTAGTCCTTCTTCGATCAAATAGGCTTAGTGGCACGTATTTTGGCTATTATCCTGACGTAAGAATATTTAACCTTGTTCATTAATAGCCTTTGCCCGTTGCAGGTGCAATACTAGCCTGAGTTCATCCATTGGGATACTTCTCCGAGTTTGAGTACTCATGCGGTTTCTATTAGACATTTCTTTAAACACCAAACATGCATCACATAAGCGTAGGATAAACACAACTAATTAAACCAAAAATCATTCATAAATTGCATATAAATATAAATCCCTTCTATTGATCATGAGTAATCAGGGGTACGTCAGACCCTTATCATCAAAAATATTCTCACTCATTTCAAGGGAATAACAATACAAAATTGAAATAAATTATAGAACAAAGTGTAAAGAGAAGAAGAATTGTAAAGAACAAAGTATCGAGACTTGGTACTTGGAAATTGGCCGGAAATGGAGTGGTCGAGTAGCACCCCTTGAGGGGGATCTCTCCCTTTGAATTTTTGTGGCTTTATGGCTTGTGGAAAATTCTTTTGTGATGTTATCACAAGGCCTCCTTTTATAGAGTTTTCAGAAATTCTTGGCATCCCCCGAACTTCTCATATTTTCATGCTCGTCCTTTGTTTCGGCTGAAAGACTTTCTTAACGCCAGAATCACTACTTGACGTAAACATAAAATTTTCAGGTACTTGAGTTAGCTTTCCAATGAATTTTTTTGTCGCATTCGGATAACAGATGCTCCCTGTGGAAACCTCCAAATCTGGACAAAACTGCCGGTTTTGATCCAGCCCGAGGCCTTTCGATCAAAATGAAGTTTCTTTCGATCGAAATAATGCTCTCTAGATGTTTGGTACGATTGAAAGGACATTTGTTTTGATTGAAATGAATGCCTCCAATCATTTGTGTCGATTGAAATAAATTTTGTCACGGTAAATTTTGTCACGGTCGAATGCCCTAATGTTCCAATCATTTGTGTCGATTGAAATAAAGTTTGTCACGGTCGAATGCCCTAATGTTCCAATCAGTCCTTGAGATCAACATAAAAGTTGTAGATATTTGTGAATACACTTTATTTTACCTCAATCACATAATGTATTCGCCCTTTGGAAAATTTAAAAGCTCTGAAGGTCAGATAGGTCTAAAAACCGCTAATTTTACTCATTTTATTCTTGTTTTTGCTATGTTTTGCTCCAAACCTCTACAATTACCATAATGTGCATTTTATACCTGAAATGGCGATGTTATAGTATTATACAACTCCATTTTTATTATAAATGCTGTAAATACAAGCAATTAGGTGTGCAAATATTAGACATTTACAACACCGATCACATACTTAGGTAGAGCATGCGGACTGGATTTTGTACTGTTTCCATAACTATTTCAAAGAGGATATGTCGCTAATTAGAAGCTAAGCAAATATGATATGATCGCAGTTTGGATAGTTCATGGATAAGAAGCTTTGAATCCCTATACTTTTGGGCGAAAATATCACATTTCGTCACCTGCAAATATTTTCATGAAGGGTCCTCTATGTCAATGCTCAATCCTGAAATAGATGTACAATAACAAATTCCAAAAAAAACTGAATGGAAATTAACGTTGATGGCGTTTGGGATGAGCTATCCGGGGGGTGGGGGGGTGGGGTGGGAGTCTAGTTGGGAAGCGAACTGCGGTCAATGTTTAGAGGTTTTCAAATTGCATTGGAGAGGAGAGTTAAAATGTCATTATTGAGATTGTCTCAGTGTCTGCAAGGTTATATTGCAAGATAAAGATCAATTTGGCTGAAATTATGATTTGATACAGTCTTGTCGTACATCTCTTGCAACTCAACCAAACTGGATGCTTATTTTTTTTTTCTTTTTTGCGTGAAGCAAATTATTTCGTTGATGCATAGCTAAAAGGGCTAAAGTCGACAACTGGAGTCTTTGGCAATCTCTTGTTTTGTCGTGCATGTTATCCAGCCATTACCTAGTTTGGTTATTTCCAAAGTTTTTAGCTTAATGATCTGTTGTAACATTTACAGCATTTTAAGTAAAAAAGAGAGGAAGAAACACCCATTCAAGGATGATTTTTTCATAGTTAACCCCTTTGCTTAAAGGAAAACAAAGCAAATGTTAAATCGTATACAATTTAAAATTTTATTTTGTTCATCGTCTAAAACATTTCAATTCGTAACTTTTTGTTTTTTGATGGGTGAATATATATAATACAAGGCATCTTAGTACATAATCATTCTGTACGGCACAAGTCTTTTCCAATTGGAACCTCCATCAAGACTTTCACGTCATCAATGGTGACTTCTCTACAGAGTCCTAAATTTTGGACGGCATGCCTGTTAGATATGATGCATCATCTGAAGCCAAAAATGCAACTGCTGCAGCCATGTCCTGTGTCGTTCCTAGTCGTCTTAGTAGAGTCTTTGACTCTGCGCCTATTTTTTTGACATTAATTTAAAGTCATTTCAGGTCAGTTCAGATCAGTTTTAATTCAATTCAGTTCAGTTTAATTTCAATTCATTTCCTTCAATTCAATTTCAATTCAATTCAGTTCATTCCAATTGCTAAATATAATATCACATGAGTTATTCATTAGTATCCATGTCCAACATCTTCATTATTGAGATTTTTTTTCTCAATTTGAGTTGATAAACATTAATTTTTAAACTACAAATAAACTATGAAATATAATCCCAATATAGAAAACTACTAATAACATAATAATGAATAGTAAAAATATAAATATTCGTTAAGTATACTTTAAATATAATATTACAATAGCTACTCATCAGTGCTCATGTCCACAACATCTTTATTATCGAGATTTGTTTCGTCAATTTGAAATGTTATTGTATCTCACAACTGATCCATTTGTGCTTTTCGATGGTCATCAAAAAAATCAGAATCTCCAAACTCATTTACCTGTTCATGTGCTAGGATAGAGATTTGTAGTTTATGCATCCTAATAAAGTTATGAAATGTAAATGTCGCAAATATGATATCCATCTTACGTACATATTCTGATTGATGCATGCTTTTAAGAATCTTTCAAGTCTTTTCCAAAACACCAAATGATCTTTTAATGATGGTTCGCAAAGATGAATGTTGATAATTAAACATTTCATAAATTCTGGTAGGTGGATGACCATGTGTAAATGGCGGCATATGATAACGAATTCTTTTCTCACTTCAGTTCAGTTCAATTCAGTTCAGTTTCAGTTCAGTTTTAGTTCATGTCAAAAGAACGGACTCTCTATCTCATTCCTTGCCAAATAAAATACTTATTATAATAAATAATATCAGCTAGGATATCATTGGCAATTAAAAGACGGAGTTCATTTTGAACGAGAAAATCAGCAAAATGTGTTGGCACAAAGCCAGGGGCAACACAGTTCACTCTAGTGTCTGGAGCTAATTCAGCTGCAAGGCCCTGCGAAACAATGCATTTGTTGTCAGTGTGCTTCAGATGGTAGTAAACATTTAATTTACCAAGTGACAACTGATTATTAGAGGAAGAGAGCTTCACTTTATCGATATAATACTTGATTTAATTTATCAAGTGACGATGACGACAATTGAGTGGAGGATGAGAGCTTCACATGGCATTTTACAGACCGAATACAAATCATTCATCTAACTTGACAAAAACTGAAATCAAGCATTATACCGAAGGTCTCTCCAACAAGGTAGAATAAAAGACATTACCTTAGTTAGGCCAAGAAGGGCAGTCTAGGTAACACTATACATAGCCATGGAAGCTTGAGGGTGATAACCCGCAATTGATGAGATTAAAACCACAGCTGATCCCTTTAACATATGAGAAGCTGCTTCCTGTGTTACAGTTCAACATATTGCCTCAATGGTTACAAACTCATAGTGTAACATGTAAACAAAAATGTATGACGAGGCCCTTCGGAAAAGACCAGTGCCAATTTTAACTTCATTTCTATTCAAAATAGATGTGCTGCGGCTATTAAGATAGACATTACCGCTATACTACAATTAGCATGGATGATAAAAGTTAGAGGACACTGGGCACGCGAAAGGGAAAGGGAAAAATAGTAGTTGTGGTAAGTACATGCAGAAGTAGTATACCAACTTTGACATTAACATCCCAGAGCTTGTCGAGGACAGATTCCTTAATTTCCAAAATGTAGAAAACCAAAACCCGAAGCTCCAACATTGGCCAGTCGGGCTGCGGAAACGGAAGGGGTTGCACGGCGTCTGAAGGCAGCTCGGGCAGCAACAAGCTTTCTTCAATTAATTAGAAAAGAAAGTACAGAAAAGAGATAACCCTAAATACAAAACAAGTTTTACTAATTACAAAGGACTACCTGCAAGAATGATGAAATATATATCCTACCCTTTCTGTACAATAACTAGACTTCTAATACCCTCCCGCAAGTTGTAGAGTGCAAAAAGTTTGTCACGTCCAACTTAGAGCATAATAACACAACACGATCAGCAGTAAGACTCTTTGTAAGGAGGTCTGCGGGTTGAACTGCAGTAGGAATGTGAATAGGAATGATTCGTCCATCATCGTAGTATTGCCGAACAACATGACAATCTATCTCGATATGCTTGGTGCGTTCATGAAATACTGGATTCTTGGTGATATAAATGGCAGATTGATTGTCACAATATAATGGATTAGGATCAGAGAAACTCAAGGACATGTCCGCTAAAAGGTTGCAGAACCAAATAACCTCACGGGCAGCATAAGACATGGCGCGGTACTCGGATTCAACTGATGAAGTGGACACCACTTGCTACTTCTTCGTCTTCCACGACACAACAGAAGACCCAATGAGAGTACAAAAACCAGTAATAGAACGGCGAGTCACAGGACAAGCAGCCCAATCTGCGTCACAATAAGCATATAAGGTCAAGTTATCCTAGGCTGGGCAAAAAATTCC
Organism: Echeveria elegans; assembly: GCA_035048345.1. Taxonomy (NCBI): domain Eukaryota; kingdom Viridiplantae; phylum Streptophyta; class Magnoliopsida; order Saxifragales; family Crassulaceae; genus Echeveria; species Echeveria elegans. Next base: position 19,598 of record JAWWMW010121534.1, read on the forward strand.
CTGAGTTGGCGTGCCTTTAATATATCTGAGCACACAATGAGCAGCAGCCAGATGATCCACTAAGGGAGCCTGCATGAACTGGCTGAGAATATGAACTGCATAGGCAATGTTCGGACGAGAAATTATCAAGTAAATAAGCTTGCCCACCAATCTTCTATAAGAGAAGGGATCAGACACAGGGGCTGAATTTGATGTTTCCAAGTTGCGTTTGGTGTTCATCGGATAAGGACTGGGCTTGTAGTCATATGAAACTCCTCTAATAAGTCCAAGGTGTACTTTTGCTGGTTAAGAAAAATGCCAGATGAATTTCTTGTAACTTCCAAACCAAGAAAGTAACGCAGGGTGCCAAGGTCATTGATCTGGAACTGATCATTGATGAACCTTTTTATCTCAGCAAGTAATGTAGAAGAAGTCCCAGATAAGACAACATCGTCAACATAAACAAGGAGAATAATAATATCTTTCCCTTTATGAAGAACAAACATCGAATGATCGCTGGCACTTGGAATAAAACCATATTTCAACAACGCACCACTAAGACGTGAGAACCATTGACGAGATGCCTGTCTGAGGCCATATAGGCTTTTCTTTAGCTTGCACACTTGTCCAGAATTCCGTTCCTTTTCATAATAACCGGGAGGTAGTCACATGTAAGCTTCTTCATCCAAGTACCCATGAAGAAATGCATTGTTAACGTCGAGTTGAAATAAATACCATCCCTTGATAGAAGCAACTGCTAGCAAATAACGAAAGGTAGTCATCTTTACAACGGGAGCAAAAGTGTCATGGAAGTCAACCCCTTCAATTTGGGTGAAGCCCTTCGCAACTAACCTCGCCTTGTATCTCTCGACTGTCCCATCAGAATTCATCTTGACCTTATACACCCATCGACAGTCAACAACAGATTTGTTTGCTGGCAAGGGAGTGATGACCCAAGTATCATTTTGCTCTAGAGCTTGTATCTCCTTATGCATCGCGGTTTGCCACTGATGAAGTTGTCTGGCTTGAGCAAAACTGGTTGGTTCCTTAACTGTGTCAATATGACCCAAAAACTGCATGTACGAGCTTGAGAACTTATCATAATTCAAGTACTTTGAAATCAAATGTGGAGAGGTAGTAATACCATCATTACAAACATAATCTTGTTGCCATCTGGGAGGATTCCTGACTCTAGTGGATTTTCGAACAGCAGATTCATCCTGGTGAATAACTGGACTGTCATCATGTACTTCATTATCATCCAAGACGATGTGATCTGGACAGGGTGGTGAGATACTCTGTATCGTGACATCTGCATTAGCGTCTCTAACAATCACTTCATCAAAACTATCATCAGGTTTATCAGGTAAGATGACTGGGTAAGGACCAACTTTAGGTTCAGTATCACTTTTCTGATAAGGGAAGATGTTCTCTAAAAACACCACATCCCTACTAACAAATATCCTCTTGGTCTCTAAATCCAATAGTTTGTACCCTTTCTTTCCGTAAGGGTACCCAAGAAAATGCATTTGGATGCTCTTGGGTCAAATTTATCACGTCCAACTGTATGGGTACTTTCAAAACAAAGGCATCCGAAAACACGAAGGTGATCATACTGGGGTGGTATCCCAAACAGGACCTCAAATGGAGTCTTACCCTTCAGACGAACTAAGGGAGTTCTATTCAGATTGTGGGCAGCAGTCAGGACACAATCCCCTCAAAAACATTTAGGTACATTAGATCGAAATCTCAGAGCTCTAGCGACATTCAGGATATGACAGTGTTTCCTCTCAACTTTTCCATTCTGTTGTGGTGTATAACTGCAAGAGGTTTGATAAATACACTCATTACTTTCAGAAAATCTGCAAGTGATGAGTTAAGAAACTCACCACCATTATCTGTCCTAAAGATCTTAACCTTCAACTGAAATTGAGTGTTAACCGAATGATCAAGTCTGTAACCTCGCTCTTGTTCTTCATGAGGAAGATCCAAACACCTCTCCAATAATCATCAACGACAGTAAGAAAGAACCTTACCCCTGAGATGGTGGATTCATTAAAGGGTCCCAGACATCCAAGTGAACAAGCTGAAAGATGTGGCTAGTCTCAGTTGCACTGAGATTAAATTTGGGCCTAGTTTGCTTAGCCATAGGACAAATTAAGCAACGAAGATTGTCATCAAACTTCAAATTCATACAAGGACTTAACAACTGTTTCATGGATGCTACAGACATATGACCCATTCTATCATGCCACAAGGCTAGGTCACTAACATCACGCTTAACTGCAATATTGTTTGTCAAAGAGTTACAATCTTCAATCCTTGACTTCTCCAAAAAATATAAACCTCCATTCCTTTTACCAATCTTCAGGATATCCATAGAGTGTCGATCCTGGGTAATGCAATTAGAATCAGTGAACTTGACAGAACAATTATTGTCCGTGACTAATTTACTAACGGGAATAAGATTGATTTTGAAAGTCGACACGAATATGACATCCCTTAACGTTAAGCAACTGCTCAAAATACAATCACCAATAACATTGGCTAAGGTAGATTCTCCATTAGGAAAAGAAACTTTGAAGTTATGCGGTAATTCTTTGACATTCTTCAGCAATCTGATACTTGAAACAAAATGGTTTGTAGCACCACTATCTACAACCCCAGGCATTATCATTTGATACTAAAAACGTATTGGCGCAAATTCCTGACATGACATTGATTAAACTGGCCGAATTGGCTATTTGACCTTGTCTGCCTCTGCCACGGCTAAACATACCTCTACCACTGCCATTTCCCTTTCCAAAGTTTCCAGGATAGCCATGAAGTTTCTCAACACTCCCCCTCACTTGAGGAATTGGGAATGAGGCAGCCCCCTTAAACTTAGTAGGCGCGCTTACTGCGACTCAAACCTACAAGGGGGCTCATGTGGCGGGTGTGCAACATGTAACTCCCCTTTACCAACATGGCCAACAAACAAGCACCCTTCATGCACGGCGTACATAGGCGTGCCCCAATTCGCTCACGCATGGCTCTGATACCATGTGAAATGCTAGCATATTCCGATTCTCACCCTCATTCAACTCAAAAGCCAAGGCTTATGAGTTGTGGTAGTGGGAGCCTTTATATACAAGACACTCTCTTTATATTTAGGCAATGTGGGACTATACAATGACTCAAGTGCTTCTCAACACAAAATTCCACCAACCGTAGCGTTTGCAGCAGCAATGGAGACCACAACATCAATCTTGCCATATCCCTGGAATTTTAAGAACAAAGTTCAAATGACACAAACCACGAAATCACAGAAAAGAAATGGAAAAGCTCGATATTTTCATCAAGGGAGTTAACCTAAAAGTAATTCATCCATAGTTAACCAAATACTTTAAAGATTCATAAACGTATTTTTACAAAAAGGAATTTGTGAGTTGAAACTGAAAGTAGAGAACACTCTGAAAAGTGAACGAAAATGGATTAACTACTTTTTGCAAAAGAACCCTGAAAAGTGTGCTGCACAAGACTCTACTTGCTCTTTGCTTGAGAGCAAGTGCACCAATCGACAATGAATTGAACCTTTCTTTACCCCGTCGAAAGTTTAATCCATTGTCCATAATTTGCAAAACGCAACAATATGGATCATCCACTATTCATAAATGATAATTATATCATTAACTAACTATTAAAACTTATGAACCAAATTTAATTAATAAATTTATAATTATTATATGTACAAATTAATATTGTTTTTGCTCAATGAACTACGTTTCAGAAATCAAACATAGCAACTTATCAATATATAAAAAAATTTAAAACATAAATACATTTTAATTTTTTCAAACAAAATTTGTGTTAGTTATTATTTTAAAAAATATATAATTAAATATTTTCATCATAATATTTATAATAAAATGATTTTAATTATTTATATATAATTATAAAATAAATAGAAAGAAAAGCACTAAGTTAAAAAAATAATAATTATAAATGTTTTTGGAATAAATTATTTTATATAGTTTTACATATAAGACAATATATTTATTTATATACATGATTTCTTATATATAATTATATAAAGTATAAACACTAGCAGACCACCCATCGTCTCGACTTCCCAGCATTTTCCGCTCCACTTTGATGATGTGTTGATGACCCTATTTTTATTTTTATATTTATTTTTTAATTGGGAAAAATGGCACCTTGATTATTAATTGTGATTGGAAGGGACAAAATTGGAAACACTTATTTGATGATGTGTTGATGACCCTATTCTATTATATAATAGATAAAAATACTAAGTTAAAAAATAATACTTATTAATGGTTTTCAAATAAATTAATTTTATATAATTTTACATATAATACGACAAAATAGATTAATATTATTATATTCATGGTACGGACAATTGGATGGGGCGTGAGAATGTACAGAACTTCGAACGGGTAGACAAACTTTCAGTCCAACTCATTTGTCAATCTATTGACGTGCTGCGAAAGTCCTAGTCCTGCCACATATCTTAATCACACTTGCCCTGAGACATGACAAATCAGTCCCAAAGCCTCAATCTCCTCGGCTCTCACCTTCTCCAGTGCTTCATCCACATTTTTTTTCACTCCAAAACATTTATTTATACTAGTACTTAATGCATAGTTTAACCTTTGCGCAGCGAATATGACATATTTAATTTCGATGAAAACTCAAAACAATTACGATTAACAAATATGTGAAAAAGAGAAGCAAATTTGAATGTATTAAATTATCAGGACTTTGTTACCATTGCATATCATCGAGTTGTCTTGTATTACAATTATATTTGCCACTCTGCGTTATCTTTTTGAGTTGGACTGCCGTTCTCGTCGACCGCGAATGTATTATACATACATTTGTCTTTTTTTATCTTTGGAGAGATTGTCTGCGCAAACATCGTAAATTAGCGACCAATTTTACATTTTTCAGCAAAAGTCATGTAAGAGATGCCAACTTCAAAATATCAGACTCTTACCTCGTAAGGAATCAGCAGACGAACGACACCTTTTAGGAAAGCTTATTCTGCATAGTACATCAAAATTTTTGAAAACTTCAATTCGGATACTGCAAATATAAGCTTCATGTACAAGACGCTAACTTCAAAAAATCGTAATTCATACCCCGTAAGGAATCATGAGACAAACAACATTATTTCGGAAAGCTTATTCTACATAGTACATCAAGTTTTTGAAAACTTTAATTCGGATACTGCAAAAGTAAAATAAACCCAACACAAAGAGGATGCAAAAACTGTATCATAAAAAACAGTTTTGCAATTTTTCCGCAAGCTTCATGTAAAAGATGACAACTTCAAAATATCATAACTTTTACCTCGTAAGGAATCAAGAAACAAACAACACTTTTTCGGAAAGCTTATTCAACATAGGGAATTTTGAAAACTTCAATTCCGGTAAGTCAACAATTTTATCACGATCAACAAATTGAGAATCTCACAATCAAAAATTGAACTCCTAAACCTATTTATATTGGTCAACACGAAATCACACAATTGCCCGCAACCCTAATTTCAGCACAACACAAATTCATCTAACCGTGTATTACTTGTACTACTAATTTACTAAGTACACTTACTATAATCATAATCATTGTTAGCATATGTAACTAGGGATGCACATCGGTTCGGGTCGGTCCGGACCGAGACCGACTTTGGCCGGACCGAGACCGAACCGAGACCAAAAATTTTGCAAAACCCAGACAGCAGACCGACCAAGGACCGAACCGCAAGACCGCAAATTATCGGTTCGGTTTTGGTCCAGACCGCAAAAACCGCAAATACAGAAAATGAACAAAAAAAACTTTGGTTGAAAATTGAACCGAGCTCGATAAAAGCATAGTTCAAGTAATATTCAGTTACTCATTACTCAAACTTAATGTTTGAACTAATCTTGCTGTGAATTTAAGGTAGAAATGTGCTAGACATTTATATTATGATATCTTATTTAATGTATTGCTTCCTCCAAGAAGGCGCTAGTTCGGATCAGGTTCTTGACATTCTGAAAGAAAATAGCTGTTTCATTATAGATGACTATGTCAGAAGAACTGTTCTTCAGAAATTCTTTGAAGCGACATTTGTCCTCGACAGAAAGCCAGCACCAGAAGAATCAGTACATTGTTGCAGCTTTCTTGTGCTGATAAATGCATGGTCTCGTTGGTTTAGTTGATCTATTAGCCATACCTTTTATTCACATGTCACACTCTTCGAATACTCGGTTCAGTACTTATGATTTCAATTTCATCATTACGGGTTTCGAATAAACTGCTTAGTGAATAAAAACTTAGTATAGAACTGCTTGTGTGATGTAACAGAAACAAACCTTCTACCATTGACTGATGTTGATACCCAAAAAAAAAATGGAAGGCTCTGGGCATTTCAGCCTTCAGGTACTTGGAACTCGCAGATGCTCCCGTGAACCTCTTCTAGTCTTGAGTCTCTTACCCACATAAGTATCATCATCGCTGTCCACAAGGTCTCCAAGTCTAGCCTGTGCGCGAACACGTCGAAGAACCAAAACATTGAAATAGTAGCTAATGATTTCCATATAACTCTTGCCTAGCTTAACTGTTATTTTAGCAGTTGAGTAAGTTCATCAGAGGGCATGATAGTTGCTGCTGAAAAGGGCATGAGAGCTTTAATCCCACATTGCCCACAATTTCAACGTCTGGGCTTGTTTTTTCTTATATATAGGTTCAGATTTCTTTAGTTTTGCTATCATTGTACATACATTTGTACTCCTGATTCCAAAGTTTTTTAACGTTTGGATTTGGGCTGAATGAAAACAATTTTTTTTTTTTTTAGTAAATTGCGGTCTTTCGGCAACTGACGGGTTTGGACCGACCCAACCTGCAGACCGCAAAGCTCCATTTTATTAGACCGCAGACCGACCCGTGAAGCTCTCGGTCTAGACCGACCCGCAATTTGTCGGTCGGTTTTGCGGTCTCGGTCAATTTTGTGCATCCCTATATCTAACTGAGATACTGTAATTGCAAGAATAACACGACAAAGACCAAAACCCCACACATTCTTTCATCTTCTCCTGTCCGCTTACTCCCCTTTTCCACTGGCCAACTCTTCCATTAAACGTAATTCCATTTTCCGGGCCGCAAATTGTTTCCTAGTTTACACTACCCAAAATCGGTTGTACTTTGCTGCTACGTTGCACGGGTACGGCCGTCCGACGCCGTCTCCCGTACCAGAGCCGTACCCGGTACGGATTCACCTACGATTCGCGGCGGAATCGATTTCCGATTAGGGGGTAGTTTTGTAATTTTGGAAACTCAAAGGATTTAATTATAAATAAAAGAAAATTAATAAAAACCCTAATTTATCAGTAACCCTAAACGCGACTAAGGCGCTAATTACGATTTTGGATTTTCCCCAAGCTCTGTCCGCTCCGGCGCGCTGCTTCGTCTGCTACGGCGTCGCTCCTCCTGCCTTCAGGTTTCTTATTTTCTTTAAGATGATATTTTTTTCAAACATTGCTAAAACCTAAACATACTGTTGCTAGCGGGATTACATCTGATGTTGTTTTACATGTTCACTTTTATGTGACTTGAATTGATCAAATCATTTTAAATTTCATATGAATGCTGCTTTGTGATTTGCGGATATGTGACCGTCAATATCACTCATCAAGTCCAACTCCCAATCATATTTGGCATACCGTTTGTTTAAAGTTTAGAATTTGTTAGATTGTTGTTTATTGAAATTCTGACTCTGATGTTTGTAGTTCACTAGTTTGAACTACAATTGAAAAAGTGTGTTTCTTTATTTGCTATTTGCTAATACATTAGAAATTGACATGGCTGTCATTCTTATTAAAAGGTATGGCATCTCAATCTCAAAGTAATGGAACAAAAAACGGTACCAATCAATCGGCCGATGGTTCTTCAAATCAAGATACTAATGGGTCGATCCCTCCACTTTGGCAATATGTGACTAAATTGGAAAAGGTGGACGATGGGGGAACCTGGAAATATAAATGTAACAAGTGCAATGTAATTCGAACATCAAGCTATTGGAGAGTTTGAGGTCACTTGCTGTCTTTGAAAGGAAAAGGGATCGTATCTTGTCCGAACGTATCTCGTTCAGAGAGAATTGAAATGCAAAAGTTAGAATAAGAATATGAAAGGAACAAAACTGCTTCAGGACCTAAAGACATTCCTTTGGCCAGTGAATATGCATCAGTTATCGACACTTCTTCTAATAAAAGAAAGCCTGCCAACTCTCCTATTGTGAGGTCCTTTAGTGTCCAAGATAGGGATCAACTGGATCATGAAATAGCTAGAATGTTTTACACGGGAGGTCTGTCATTTAACCTTGCTCGAAATCCCCATTATATGAGGTCTTACACTTTTGCTGCCAGCCATGGTATCCCAAGTTACAAGTATCCAGATTATAATAAGTTGAGGACAACTTTGCTTGACACTGAGAGAACACATGTAGAGAATTTATTAAAGCCGCTGAAATCTAATTGGAAGGAACATGGGGTTACAATTATTTCCGACGGGTGGAGTGATCCAACAAGGAAACCTTTAATTAATTTCATGGCTACATCTCAAAGTGGTCCCATGTTTCTTAAAGCTTGCAATTGTTTTGGTGAAGTAAAAGATAAGTTCTACATTGCTGATTAGATGAAAGATGTTATCAAAGAGGCCGGTAGTCAGAATATTGTGCAGATTGTTACGGATAATGCGGCAAACTATAAGGGGGCTGGAGAGCTTATTGAGCGTGAATTTCCTCATATTTATTGGACTCCTTGTGTAGTTCACATGCTTAATCTTGCCCTAAAGAACATATGTGCTGCAAAGAACACAAACAACAATGAGAGTACTTATCTTGAATGTAGTTGGATCAGTGAAATTCACGGGGATGCTATAAAAATCAAGAACTTTATCATGAACCACATTTCAATGTTGCACATTTTTGAGAAGTTCACCCCTCTTAAGCTACTTTCAGTTGCAGAAACTCGATTTGCTTCGGTAATTATAATGCTTAAGAGATTTAAGCTTATCAAGCAAGGAGTCCAAGCGATGGTCATCAATGACGAATGGACAAATCTTAGAGAAGATGATGCGGGAAAAGCAAACTTCGCGAAGGAAAAATTCTGAGTGATGATTGGTGGGATAAGTTGATTTATATCATTGATTTCACAAGACCAATATATGATATGATTAGATTTTGTGACACCGACAAGCCTTGCCTTCACTTGGTTTATGAAATGTGAGATTCCATGATCAAAAAAGTGAAGCTTGAGATATTCAAGAAGGAAAGACGTCCTATCACGGAATCTAGTCCTTTTTTGACGTGATTTATGAAATTTTACTATCAAGATGGACAAAGAGCAGCACTTCCTTGCATTGTTTGGCTCACTCTATAAATCCAAAGTAAGTAATTATATTTTTGAATACATTCATATTTTGCTATTATTTTCTAACGCTGTTTGTTTCTATGACTTAGATTTTATAGTGATGAATGGCTAGTTGAAGATTTAAATAGAATAGCTCCTCATAGAGATGGTGAGATATCACATGAAAGAATGAAGGGCTTTCAGAGACTATTTGGACTTGGTGATCAACTTGATATAGTGATGAATGAGTATGCATCATT
>JAWWMW010122052.1:0-19560 GCA_035048345.1 Echeveria elegans
TGCCTTAGGTGAAAGCACTTGTAATGATCCAATGTAAACAGCAGCTGATATTACCATCAGAATGCACTCTTTGCCATCTATCATTTTGCTCCTGTATGTGCCTTCGTAATATGGAAATGGCCCTAATTCCTCTGGTTCTGGAAGTTGAAGTACAATTTCCCTTGCTCAACATTTGGTAATTTATCAGTATCATGATTATGCAGGGTTATCATGGTGATCTTACACCACTGCAGCAACAAATTTTGTTAGCAGAATTCTCCCTTCGGCATAGCAACAGTACGATCAGTATAGTCCATGAGCATACTAGGAGGAAGGCTCGTCTACTAAAGCTCTAACAAGCACTGAAGTTTTTTAGTAGACGGTACTCGGTACTCTACATGTAATACAACGACATTTACATGCTCAAACTGTAATGCTTCCCTATTGTTTACGTACCTCGAGCGAATGTAACTTATTGTTTTAAGTTTTAATCTAGGCAATGTTTGTCCGACATTCCCATATATGTTAGATGTACTATGAATGAGACAGTATGTGATGTCTCAATTGACATTGACATTTAGCATATCTTTGCAGGAATAGATCCTCTAGCCAGCAAATACTTTGTTGAAGTGTCTCAATCAGATGACTGAACCATTACAAATAAATTACGATCATCGGCGGAGGGAGAGGGACAAAAATAGAAAACCAGAATATTCTGTAAATAGGCAGAGCTGAGCTTGATATGGAACCAAATCCTGTAAAGTAACCCCCAACAACCTAAACAAGCAGACAAACTGATATCTCGACTCGCCATATTTAAAATCTGAAACACCCTCCTCTCCACCTGTTGCAAAACCCAATTAATTGCCACCATGTCCTCCACAATTTCTTCATGCAACCATGTCCTCCACATCAACCTCACCGTTGCTTTTTTCTGAAACTCAGGCATCGTCTTAACTCACACTCTTGCAAAAAAAATACAAGGTAACTAATTCATCATGGTTAGTTATTATTATTATGTTTTTTTTTTTTAAATTTTAAAATATGACACTATGGTAATGATGGTTGGTGATGTTGAATTCCATCTGGGTTTTGCCTATTCTCCAACGTTTCCATCTCTTTCTGTTACTTGGAATCTCATCAATTTTCAGTTTATTTTTCTTCTATCTCAATTTTCTGACCTCCAAACAGGTTCATTGGTTGTTCAGTCTCAATTTATCATGATACGCCATGTTCCTTGATGAATAACACATGCACCGTTCAATGCTTTCCAGGTACAATTCAGCTACTATATATTTCAATGTGGGAGAAAGTGTTAAGCGCGAGAGTTTCTGTAGATCAAAGCAAATCCGAATATATTGACGGCAGAAGAATTTCTTTGCCTCTATTTTCTAGTGATTCCGGTAAAGACATTCCCAATTACTTAAGGGCTTCCCTAGGTTCCTGTCATTATTATTGCAAGTATGGGAAGGAGACTGTATCCGTCAGGCAGAATCGTCCGTGGATTAAAAAAACTGCACCCCAATCTCAAGTGGTTTTTCCAACGGTAAAAAGTGCTAAGAGCTTGTGTGGAACTTGATGTCACAAAGCCCTTCCGGGAGGCTATTTGGATTAACTTGCCGGATAATCGTAGCTATTAGCAACGTATTGAAGTTGAAAGCAAGCTGACTATTGCACTAAGTGCAAGGTTCACGGCCACTCCTTTGGGACTTGTCAGAAGAGGAATTTGAATCCTAAGGAAGATAAACCCAAGAAGAGTGGTGTGATGGAAGCTGATCTGCACAGGGGCAGATTCTGTTGCCCCTGATGTTTGTGTTCAGCATAATGGTAACACATCTAAGGATGAACTTTCTCAAGTTGATCATCTTGCTATTGTGATATATAATGGTTTTATAGATGATCCTAAGGTATCAGGCTCATTGGATAGCCCTCATCTGGCTAACGACCAATCAGAGGAAACTCTGAAAGAGGAGTTTGGGGAGTCAGAACTGCAATCAATAAAGACGATCTTTGAAGCAGTTAAAAATGACCTCGCATCAGAGGGCGTTGTTGAATTCCCTGAACACATTGACGAGACCTTTTTACAGAAAATGGATAGAACTGTGGCCAAATCTCGTAAAACCCCAGATATCCCCGAGACAATTTCAGGGAATGAGTCCCTCCCATCAGTGAATGGATCCCGGTCAAGAACAAACAGAAGAATAAGGGAAAGAAAGCTATTGCCTCCGATAGTGTCCTCTCTCCCTCCCCTTTGGATGTTAGACGCTCTTCACGTGCCTAACAACCTACAGAGATGAAAAACTCTGATTTTATCTACCACTCTAAAGGGTTGAAATGATCTGTTATTTTTTTGAATGTCCCTACCCTCAATCGATTATCGACCTTTTAGTTGAGTTTTTTTGATCTCATCTGCTTATTGAGTGTCAGCTCATCCTCTTTGTAATAGCTAAGATCCAAACTTTTTGGATCATATCAATAAAATAAATCTTTCTTCAAAAAAAGTGCTAAGGTTGCTAGGATAAATGCATCCAGTAAACAATCACTTGAGAAAGGCAAGTCTAAAATTGTTTTGGACGATAAAATATCGGAAGGCTCTTTCAAGTCAAAGGACGGAGATATCAAACATTTTGCAGAGTTTCAAACAACATCTGAGTCACAACTTATAAAAGAGAAGTCATTGGTAAAGAAAACAAGTGCAACTTCAGGCGCGACAAAATCAGAGAAGCTCAAAAGAGATGTGCCTCCTAAAGTAGGAAGTCTTGTTGGAGGAAGGAAGGTTTTGGATCTCCAAGTTGTTGGGGGGAAGTCATCGGAAAAAAGCAATGTCAAAATGGTTAAGAGATCCAGTGCCGTCAAAAAGCATGCTACAGTCCAATAAGCTGAATGCAGAAACAAAGCCACCTTCTCCATCAAAGTTGGCCACAAAAGCAAATACACCATCCTCCTCCACGGCACCTCCGGTGACACCAGTTACAAAATCGAGACCACTACCATCACCTAATCAGTTAAAGGCCAAAAGTGTCGTGCCACGTTCCCCATCTTCCTCTGCCACTCAGAAGAATAAGGCTGCAACATTGAGGGCAGAACCTCCATTACCTCCTCGCCATGCAAGCATCAAGAAAATGTTGAATTTTGAGGATCAAAATGCGAAGAAAGGGGATGCGCCCAAGACACAGGAAACTAAAGTTACGTCTAATCTGTATAATAATAGAAGTGTTTCTTGAAATACCTTTTTCTCTCTTATTAATTACAAATGTCACATTATCCTAAATTAAAAATTATAATTTTACCACTCTCTCCATCATTAATCATAAATATGTCATTCAAATAAAAATTATATAACAAGCTCAGTCCAATCTGGTCTGGCCCATTAAATTTAAAAATTGAAAATTGAAAATATTAAAAATTAACATTAAAATTTTAAAAAATGGAAAAAAATGAAAATGTTAAATATTAACAGTAAAAATAAAAAATAAGCGAAAAATATTTAGCATTTTTAGGTGAATCAAATGGAGACACCGAAAAAATTTTCGCCGGGACGACAGGAGCGCAGCTAGTACTGCAATAAAATTGAAAAGCAAAGGATTGCGACCAGAAAAATCAGTGATGTTGAACTTGCTGAAACAAAGGAATTTCATGAAAAGAAAGAGGAAGAACCGAGCCATACAACTGAAGTTGGAAATCGGGAGGGGATGGAATCTTATGAAGAGGTGCAAGAGAAAATCTTTTATGTAATCGAAATGGAATCTGGGAACATTTCAAAGCAACTTTCTTGTGACGAAGATGAGGTTCCAACTCATTCATGCATGACATCACAACCTGAAGCGGGACCATGCGAGTTGACAAACACAGACAAATCCCCGCCAAGTGCTGACGTGAAAAACCCAGATACCCAGTCTTTGGCACCACCAAGCACTCAAGATGACTCCGCTTGTACAGAAAGTGAAGTAGATTGCATTATCCATGCATATGAACATCTTGTCGATGGAGAGAACCTGAAGGGTGCAGAATAGCTAAACTCAAGAAGTCTGCCGTTATTCCTTTGGAAGCAAAGTTGTCAAATTCGAGTTTCTATCATGTCTCATTTTAGCTAGATAGAATCGACACGTAGAATCGTATCATAGAAACGTAGTAAGAGTTTACCTCACAATAGAATCATATTATAATATATATGACATGTATGATTTTTTAAAAATTATGTGGATTAAAATTTTAAATTCAAAACACATCAAGTTATGAAATAAATTACATCCCTATACACGGATATCAAAGCACATCAAGTTATTAATAGAAAATTTTATATAATAAGCATAATTTTATATGTTATGACCTAGCGAGAAAGCTTCTAGAGCATCTATCATTAAGCATTTGAAGTTGAAATTTCTAAACCAACAGGTGGAACCAACAGTTCATTGCCAAAACCACGGCTCAAAAACAAAATTAATAAGTGAATTAGCTACACATAACTAACTTTCTTATATTTTTATGATAAAATACAATAACATAAAAAATCCATGACATTATCCATCTACCAGTTAGATGATGTTTACAGAAACTCGTAAAAAGGTTAGATACGTAATTTTAAACTTTTGCACTATTACAATTTTCGTGTTTTGCACTTTTGCAATTTTGGAGACCAAAATTGAAAAAAAAAATCACAGTTGTAGAAACGTAAACTCGTAAACTCGTTCGATTTTAGTCGGGTAAAATCGATGGGACCCTAGAGTTTACCAGAAAATGTTTCTATTTAAGTGTTTACTCGAAATGGACATGTAGATACGTAAAGTCGGTAGAATCATAGATTTAACACGAGAGTTTAACAACCTTGTTTGGAAGGCTGTAGTAAGGATCCAGTGAAATTCACATTTAGAACAGGAAGAGTGATTTACATCATTCAAGAAGATAATGCTCCCAGAAGGCTCAATTTCAGGAGGGAGCATGCTGTCAAAGAGAATATTGCTACGGGCGATGTTCGCAAAAGCAACTTTAAGATAATCGAAGCAACTCAAGACATGCTACCACGAAAAATAGCTCAGGAACAGTTGTTTTACGTCACCAAGATGTGCAAGATAAAAAGATGCTATTAACAATGTGATCGAGGAGACGGCCAGCAAACTTGCAGAAACAAGGAAGAGCAAGGTTAAGGCACTTGTGGGGGCATCTGAGACTGTAATCTCCATTCAAGATGGCAAGCCAGCAGCTACAAGCTTATTGATGAGATATGTTAGTTTTCTGATTTAAACCTGGACTTGTTTATACTTACTGGCGATCCCAAGAAATGTTTGTCAGTCTAACGTCCAAAATTTTATAATGAATAAAAAATAGAGGTGACAAATGATTCTTGTTGTATTCTTAGAGTAAATACAGAACAATCTCTACTGAACATACTTGTAAACCTATCTTAAAGCTCTTTTAAGTTCAAGTACTTAACACTGAACTATTCTATGCTAAAGTTTACACAACAAATGTCAGAGTATAACCTTCCTGTAATGATAAGTTCTAGATTATAATGAACACCAGCGGAAGCACATAAACTTAATACAAGATCAGATTATATACCTGTTTAATTATCTATCAAGACTACTTGTATTGACCTACACAATATCAATCAAACTCAAGCACACAACCTGTTCTAAAACTAACAGTTCAAGCAATTCAATAACAATCCTAGAACTGAATTAAAACTGAAAGTAAAGAACGGAAAAGTAAAGAACAAGAACGCAAGCCTTTTTTACGTGGAACCGGCGTAACGCCGGAGGAAACCACGGTGGAGCTCAGCCAGTCTCCAATCCACTATGAACATGTGACTTTCCAAGTCACCAAACGTCCTTACACCGAGCTTTAAGCACAATACCGTCACAACAGCCTGTGACTAACACGAGAGGCTATGAAACCTAGCCAAACGCTACTGCTATTACAAGATCAAGGTGATCTAACTGCTCTGTTACGCACACACTGCTCGCATCCACAATCGTTCAACAAGGTGATGGAGATTTCGGATCGGCAGAACTTGAGACGAAAATGATGAAGAAGAAAGCTTTTTTTGGATCTGGAAAGAGAGGTGTGTATCTTGTGTTGAAACCCTGGCTTTATGATGCTTATATACTTGATCATCTAGCCCTTGAATAAGATCTGATCGGACGGCCAGCAGGTCACATTTTCCTTGTGACAGTCACACCATCCGCGTGACTTTCCCTGCTCCTTGGGCCAGCAACTGGGCTGCTTCTGTCCAGTCCAAGTCCACCACTCCTTAGGCAAATTCTGAGTTCAGTTTCCTTCAGGAAGATCGACTGTAATAATGCGGCAATAGTTGAGCTCATCATGCAAATTTAAGATATTAGAGCATTGTCACCGATAACTTCTTTTATTTTCATTTGTAATTGACTTTTTGAGTTATGAAAAATGGTTATGAGAAATGATCAAAAAAGTTATACTCTTATCAAAAAAATTTGGTCATTCGAGCCAAATATAAAGTTAGTCATCACATGCATTAAAAAAAATTATCATGCAAATTAAACGGGACAAACATGTGGTGTTCAATCATATTGGAGTGATTTGCAAGAAATTGACTGTTGAAGGAAGAGTTATAGATCTGGTCCAAGAGATTCTATCAAGCCTAGATTCAGTCGGTTATTCAAGGTAGGAAGTTGTGTATTCTGAAACGGGCAACCATTGTGGTTTGTGAGGGATTTGGATCTAATTTTGTTGGTGTTGTTGAGATTGTAACCTGAACGTTACCAGTTTTTTTGCCAGAAATATAGTAGATTCACTAAGCCCGTAGAGCTCAACGTGGAGTAAAGGCTCATTGAGGCATATAACCACGGTATAATTTTTGTGTCGTTCCAGTTCTTTCCTTTCTTTATTTGTTGTCTTGATTGCTTAGTTTTGATTCAGTTTGTTTTATTCATCACTTAGGCATATCTACAACAGATTTCATCTACTGCTAGTTGTGCATTAGGAAGTGTAATTAAGTATTGCTGAATCACTACAGTGGTATCAATAGCTTGATTTGTCTTCAGATGTATAAGATTTATCAGATCCGACATATAGTAAGAAATTTTTGTAGTCACAGATTGTGTTTGAATACTTGACCGGCTCCATTTTTTTAGCTTAATGAGCAACCGCAAGTCCAGACCACATTTTGAGTTATATAGTCATTCGTGGAAGTTTCTTGGTAGTAGTAAAATCATTGACTACTTCCCTGATTGTTGTTTTTTTACCAGGAACGATGTCTACAAAGATTGATGTCCATGTCTATGATGGAAAAAGTGATTTTGGTGTTTGGGGTAGGGGTGGTAACAGGGCAGTTTGGAGCCAAATTGCGACCTGTTCTGCGCAAGTCGGATCTGGCCTGCCTGCGCTCGGGGCAAAATTGCCCTGCCCTGCCCCGCGATTAATTAGGGTTAATTAGGATTAATCATGGTTAATTAGGAGTTAATTAGAGATTAATTAGAATTAATTAGAGTTAATTAGGGTTAATCGCGGGGCGAAGTACAAAGCACATATCTTGAAAATTATAAATGCAGCGAAAAACGTTGTAAAACTTAATTAAATCGAATGAAGACATCGAAAAATTTCTGTCGAGACGACGGGTGTGCAACTAATTAATTATAAATACCGCTATACACCCAATTTAGAGTAATAACATTTTGAAAATTAAACATTCGAAGCTCAACAAAATTTTCGCTATCCATAACTCAGTAGATTTTTTTTTCTCGTATTTTTTGCCGTATACTGTAAAAATTCAAAACCCTTTTCTCATCACTTCTCGTCTCACCAGACCAGACCAGGCAACAACACCAACCCAATACCAATCAAATCCCCGATCGTCGCGTTTTGTCCAACTCATCATCCCTCGGCTTCACGCCGTATGTTACCTTTCCTTCACCACTCCATCGATTTCACTTAACTATTCGATTTTATCGCCATCATCACTCTCTTTAATTGATACTCATCGCTACTTTACTTGGATGGATATCTGCCTTCCCAATTGCATTCATTTTGTGCGGTTGAATATTTGATTGAATTGAAGATGGTGTTTTGAGGTTTGTTTAGAATATTACAAGGGGATTGATTCAGTTCCTCTGTTGATCAATTTGTCTTTTGTTTCTTGCCTGTTTGTGTTTTTGTGTATGGGGCGCTCAATTATTGGTTTGGTTGCCGCAAGGTTCATGAGTATGATATTTTCTGATATGGTCTGTTTGAAATGATGTGTTTGAGTGTATATGATTTCTTTTAATGATGTAGGAGTTATTTTTTGTGTACTCGGTTATGGATGGCAAAGACAAATTTTATGACGTTGATGGATTAGTGGATTGGCTCCCGATTGGACAGATCAGTAGGTCCGCGGAGGCGTTGAATGAATGGCGGTCGTGCGAACAGATTGACAATGGGGATCCGTCTACTTCTCCGCCGTTTTGGGAAACCGATGATGATAGCGATGATGGTCAGTGACGTGTCCAGCCATGCGCAATAATAGAATTAATTGCTTAACCGAATATTTTTTGCAGTATGGAATTTTTTCAGTTGTATTGAAATAATCAGTTGTATAACCATGCTAGAGATTACTTAACGGAACTAGTTTCTCATTTATAGTTAGATCATTTGATTTTCT
This sequence comes from Echeveria elegans, assembly GCA_035048345.1. NCBI lineage: Eukaryota > Viridiplantae > Streptophyta > Magnoliopsida > Saxifragales > Crassulaceae > Echeveria > Echeveria elegans. The sequence goes on from JAWWMW010122052.1 coordinate 8,594, forward strand.
TGCGAATGTAGTTATTTTGCGCAATGGTAAGGGCCTCATTTACAAGAGAGATAAATGTTTTAATGTGATTATTTCGGCCATCCGCAGAGTTCAAGCCTTCCAAGATGTTTGTCAAATTTACATGGAATATAGAAAAGTTTTCTCAACTTAGCAAGAAGGAACTTAAGAGTGAGGTTTTTGAAGTTAATGGCTACAAATGGTATGAATTGTGGCCCTCTCACAAGCTTTTCTGTTTGATCACTTGTAAGCTTTCTTCTTTGAAACCTCGTGTCTCTTGATGCAAGGACACAAGTATCTGTTAGTCTACTTATAGAAGCGCTTGAATATGTATTAAATTTCATAGATGACAGGTCTTGATGTACTGCAGGCAATGCCTTCTAGCTTGTTACTGAAAAAGATTGTCTTTGTTGTATTAGATGATCAGCTGGCAATTGAGATTCATAAAACGGGGTACCCCCATTCATGTTTATGTGTTTCATGGGTGAACCAGCCATCCAAGTTCCAATGTGATTAGTCGATCCGAGTTTCTCGTTTTTTACTCCCCAAGTTTAATGAATTATTTATAACTGAATCTTTCTGTTGACTGCAAACATGCAACTAACTCTTCCACATTTACTATTATATTTAGTCGTTGCCTAGTTGAAAAGTCTTCTGTATTCTTCAAGTTTTATACAAAATTAGAAACCACTAGACGCAGTCCAAATGTCCAATACAGTGGTATGTTGGGAGAAGAATTATGCCACCGAGTTCTGAATAACTTTGTTGAGAGTGTCATCTTTTCAGGGGACCATTTTTTTTTCTCACCTCACGATGAAAAGATATGCCGAGTCACTTGCATGTAATAAATGCTCGACTTCATTCAGTTACTCATATTTGTTGGGAAATATGGCAGGTACATTCTGATCTACCCTCAAGGATGTGATGTCTGTAATCATCTTTCTCTCTTTCTTTGTGTTGCGAATCACACCCAACTACTTCCAGGTATTCTTTACTTTGTCAGCCCAACCTAAAGTACTGTTAAGTTTGCAGTTGTTATTCATTAAATTTCGCATTTTGTCATGTACAGGGTGGGGTCATTTTGCCCAATTTACATTGGCAGTTTTGAACAAAGTCCCTAAAAAGCACAAGTTTTGTGGTAAATTTCCTCACTTTTGATACTTACATGTAACAAATAATGCAACATTTATTTCATCCGAATAACGTTTCGGTGTGAACTATGACTATCAGATACTTTGCATAGGTTCTGCAAGAAAGAGCAGGACTGGGGTTGGAAAAAGTTTATCGAGTTATCTAAAGTACAGGATGGATTTCTTGTTGACGATATTCTCACAATAAAGGCTGAAGTACAAATAATAAGGTATGTTGTATTGGATGTGGGTTTTGTTATTTTTATTCCTGCTTCTTAAAAGAGCCTTCTGAAGGTACATTCCGATACTATATTGTGAAACTGAGAATTAATTAGAATATAAGTTAGTGTTTGTTCTATCTTAGGTTTCTTGGAAAGTCTCTAATGGGTTTCTGATTTGAACATATTAATCACATCCTGCTTTTAAAAGAGGTTTCAGCTGACTGATACATCCATGCTCAGGCATAAGCATGCATCGTTTCTAGTCATGCACATGGTTGCTTCATCCCTTTAATTGCAGTGGTGACTTTTAAAAAGTAATTCAGTTCTGAAAACATTGCTGAGCTTAATCAAATAATGTAATGCACGGATGATTTCAAAAGATATTTTCCAAATCCTGGTTCAACTTGTTTGTAATCCTGAAGGATTACGAATACCTGTTAGATCTGGGCTCAACTTCTTTGTTGTTCATCTTATGTGGCCATCTACTTTAGTTTCTGTGCAAAAAGGCACAATTGCAGAGACGCAAACATTAGCTTATGAGATGATTCAATGCCTTTGCTGTCTGAAGGAACAAGCCACACCGTCCATTTCGCTGTTTGGATCGTCAGTATAGAAGGGGACTCCTCGGCATGTATTTATCGCATGTAGAACAAGTATGCCGCAAATTTGTTGAAGATCAGAAGAGCAAGCTTAGAAATTTGCTGAAGGACAAGGCTAGATGGTCGAGGTGGGTGTCCCTTAGCTCACATTCATCTATTAGCTATCTTATAGTGCAGTTTTTAGATATCTGATTCTCGTTGGGCAGCGCTTTATAGTATCGACCATTATTTTTATAGTGTTCATGAAAGAGGTCTCTCTTATTGATTCAATTAAATTTTCTTTTTGCAACATAGACTTCAGTTAGCAAGCACATGCCGATCTCTTTTTTGTTTCTTGTTGTTCTTAGGTGTGGTAAAGTTAACGATGGACTTTGTTAATAAAGTCAATAACAAATGGAATGAGAGAATCAGTAGTTTATGCTTAACTAATGTCTCCGTAAGTGGATTTGTCTTATGGTTTATACAAATGTTGAAAGCATTTTGAATCAATGATGATCCCTTGCAGACTCTCATGATCTTTAGTCGCGTCATTGTTGAAACAATTTTACTATGCCAGTTTTATTTAGTTGATGAATAATTGCAGTTTCTGTACGTTCTGGTCGGGGTTGGATCCAAGTACTAAGCTACAAATGTCTTGTGAAAGAGCAGAGGTGCTATTTAAAGTTGTTGTCAAGCACTTTTTTGTTGAGAAAGAAGTGACATCAGCTCTTGTCATGGATTCACTTTATAGTGGACTGAAGGCTCTTCGAATGGAGAGCAAGTGCAAAGAAAGAAAGAAAATTTTGTTGGAATCCATGACCAATTCAAAGCCCATTGTTTATGTGGATGGTGACATGTTTATTTTGGCTGATGACTTGTTGTCGCTGCTTGAAAAGTCTCCCCGGCAATCTTCGAAAGATGATAAAGAATCTTCAAATCAATCAAAGGTGTGCAGTGAGTATATCATTACATGTTTTCTGATGTCTTTGGTGCATCCAAGTCTAATAATGACTGGCATAGGCCATAGAGGTAATCCTCTAGTTACGGAGGTATGAAGAAGCATCACATGTGAACTGGGTAGTTTAATGTTGAGATGAACCCCTTCAAAACTGAACAATGGGATGGAGACAAGGACCGATCTCTCAAGTAACTAGGCCACATAAGGATATTCTTTTTCTCTATCATAAATATTTGTTGTTGATTGTTACTGGGAATCCACAACAACTGACAGGACCATTTTGCTGCGTCTGGCTACCCTATATAAACTTCAAAAATCATAGTAGATACTGGATATAACATGTCTTGCTTTTGTCAAACCTCTTGAAAATGCGCTGCAGCTAGAATAGTCTCCTAAGTTCAATGCGACAGACAATATTCATTGTGACAAACTTCGTGGCTTTAGTTAGAGTACTGCCTGACCTCATATGAATCTAGGGTAATGTTTCCTTGGTGGCTTTCACTAACTATTCCTTTATAGGCTGGGAGCAGCGGACATGACTTTGATAAAGATTCTACAGAATGGGCGGAAATGTGGCTCACAGAATTGGGACGTCGAACAATAGAAATATTTGTCTTGTCTCATATTTTCAGGTAAAGACAGCTTGATATGATAATGGATTATCTGGCTTGGTTGAAGCTGTAGTTTGAACATCAAAGCCATTAAAAACAGTTTTCTTTTTCAATTATCCTCTGAGTGGTTTTATTGCTTAGAAGCTTCATTTATGTCTATGGTGGATGCCTTTTCTTCTCTAATGATCACTCGTTTGTTAGTGGAAGTATGTGGCATAAAGATTTTTGTCAAAGGTGCCAAAGTCAAGCTGTGTTGCTCTATGATTCATATTTTGGACGATTTTAAGGCTTTTGATAGAGTTAGTATAGTGTGTTGCGTGTTGTACTCAATGAAGTTATAGCTATTACTATATAGTAAAGTAATGATCCATCTTTGTTTAGTAGTAATTCGTATTCATGCATTTACTGTTTCCAATAGATTGAAATCATTTTGAGCCTTCCGATTTCGTAGTAGTCAGCCCTTGCCCCTTTCTGTATTCCCCACCCCGCCCTCCTTAGATTCTTCTGCTTTATGTTTTACAAATCAAGAGTAATTGTTCAAATATGCCAGAGATATACCAAAAAATTTTCAAACATTATTCAACGGGAACTGAAAACATTAGCTGACACCAGCCATGACCAAACACGAGCAATATATTTACCTCAATGTTTGTGCATATCGCTTTTCATGTATGTTTCCTCATGCGGTTTTTGCTTGTGTGGTACATTTTCAAGCTCTTGATGCACTTCTGGTACATGGTTATGATGATTATTCTTGGGTTCCATGTAGCTCCATATAGAGAGAAACATATTCCATATGAAACTATTAAAACACTTTTGTTCTACCCTCATGCTGGTGGTGTGTAATATCGTTTTATACCTCTTGGTATTTTATGACAATCCTTGTCTGAGATAATTTGACCTCTGACCGTTGCTTCTTTCTAGCCAAAAAATTGAAGTAGCATACCAGGAGGCAGTTGCTTCCAGAATACAAGAGGAGCTTATACGCGAAGAAGAGGAAGAAAGGGAAGCTGAAATTGAGCAAAAAGCAAAGCGGCAAGCAGCTGACGAGGAAAAGAGGATGAAGAAGAAAATGGTACACTCAGGCTGTTAAGTTTGTTGCTTATATGAATTGTGATATCACTTCCCAGCTTCCATATTTCAGTTATCAACAACTTTAATCTCATATCTGGTACTCCCCCTATTGTTTAATTTATCTTAAAAGCAAAGAGCTTGGTTCCTATTGAGAGAAGTTAATTTGAAGCAAAAATTGAATCTTAAAAAAACTGAACCTAAGCAGTACCTGATTATATAGTATCTATTTTCTGAGGTTTCCTCTGTCTGGTACACATGTGCACCACCATTTGCATTCGTAGATGCAAATGCATCGATGGACAAGATTAAGACACATTTTTTAATGAAGGCACGTGTTTTTTATGCCTTCATTAAATGATGTGTCACGTTTTCAACCCTTGATGCATTTACATCATGCATCACAGATGCAAATGGTGGTGTACGTGTGCACCAAATTAGAGCGTTGCACCAAAGTAATTGTCTATGCTTTGCATTTTGCTATAATGCCTTTAGTTAGACTGACACGAGTAAAATGGTTTATATACGTGATTCCTGCTATCCGGATTCAGTATCTGCTTAGAATGAAACAAATAATTGCCCCACGCTATTTAAGCGACTAGGTCACAATATTTGCTCTTTTTCGCATTGTGATCCTTGCTTCTGCTACACATGGTCTTGAGTATATGATCTTTGATCTTTCTATCACTAATTATTCGTCAAATCCTAGTTGGCTTGCACATTTCAAAATGAGCAAGATTCATACATTGAAAATGATGGACATGTTAGTTCTTATATGGAACTAATTTTTTCCTAACGCTCTAAGTTTATCTCGCACTCTCAAAATGTAATCTTTGTTAAAATTGTCTCTGTAGAACAAGAAGAAGGGGAGTCGTAATGGAAAAGGTCATAGAAAGGGTGAAAAGGATGATCTAGGGACAGTGGATCGCAAAGATTATACCCAAATCAGTGAGGAGGCTGTGAGACTGTCAGGGAAGTCAACATTGCAGTCGGAAGAAAGTTTTAATCATAGCGAGGGTGAAGGTGAAGCAGATTTGAGAGATTTTGATGATGATGATGCTAGTGTTTGGTTAACTACAGAGGATATAGAAGGCAGCCCTGCGACTGAAGATAGTACTATAGCCGATACTTGTTTATCAGGTGAAAGTAGTACAACAGAACAGGGCTTCCCATGTTTTAATGATTGCATGTCGTCAACTTCAGTAGATGGAGCACAGCCACTAGAACTGAATGTGTGGGACGAAGGTTCAGTATCTGATAATGGAAGCTGGAACATGTTGGTTAGGTATAATCAAGCATGAGATTCCCATTATGTCGTATTTGAGTCTGATTATCTTGCCTGAACTTATAGTGCATGCATGCTTACTTGCTTAGTTTTTCTAAAAGCTGAATATGTGAAATATGTGCAGGAAAAAGAGTCAGAGGCTTAAGGGTTTCAGTGGGCTAAGTAAACGGAATGCGGAAACTTATAGCGAATTATCTGTCAATACAAATGAGTCAGGGCGCGGAATTGCTCTTCCCAGTGCTTTTCATTCTGCTCAACCTGAACAAACGCTTGATGGATCGTTGGAAAATCATGCACCGAATCGTTCATATGTAGACAAGGTGAGCCTCACATTTTTACGAAGAATGAGTATTAGTTATTTCATAATATTCAGTGTTATACGAGCTGTGAAAACCCCTTCAAAAAATAGGACAGCAGAAAAAACTGCACAAAGCAAACTGCTCTATAAAGAATAAGGAGTTGGGATGCTTTTCAGCAAAAATGTTGCTGCAGTGAAACCCACATATTGTGATATAAAAAGACCTGATCTGACCTGAAATGTTGAACAATATTTGAGGCAAATTTTGGTAGCTTTAAGGAGAATTTTGCAACTGAAAATTTAGCCAAGACAGGACGCATGCCATTTTAATTAAAAGAAGACTCTTGATCCTTGATGAAAAAAGTTGTGATAAGAAACCTAAAATGCGAAACACTAGCACGAAGGAAGCTATTAAGAAAGCTCTCGAATGCATACACAACAATATTACAACATAAGCATTTGGAAATTGAATCTGAAGGTGTAGGTTGCATGCTTTGGATATGTACAGAGACTTTAGTGATTTATCCTTTGAAAATTTGCTCTATAAACCTTTTACATTCTGTTAGTCGTATATCATCTGGTTGGTTTCCTTGTCTTTTGCCAGTATTTGGTTTTGTTCTAACCAAGTATTGGTATTGCAGATAGAACACAGTACAAGACTGGAGGGTACCCAAGGATCATCGGAATCGGTGCTGGAAGCATCAAATATTCGAGTTCATACAAACCACCTCAAGTCTAACATGAATCCTAAGATCATGCGGAATGGCATTCAGAATTCAGTCGCAACTAAAATTTCTGCTGTACGAGTAAGTTCAGAGAGTTCCTTAAAGAATGGCATTCAGAATTCAGTTGCATGGATTAATTCGCGGCCACCTTCCATTAGCCAAGCCGGATTGGCTCCTAAGGTTGTCGGTCCAACAGTTGGCATATTTCAGCCTAGTACATCAGAACAGTCTCCAAGTCGTGCAGTTTCTCCTAGTCCAGCTCCCCAGTTACTTGACAACCTTAATATGCCCAAGGCACAAACTGTAAGTCGTCCAAGTTCGAATGGTTCAGTGGGTGATTTCGCTGGGCAGCGATCGCGGACTCCACCAATTGTGTTGCCAGTAGAGAATTCAGACAACGATTTGGTCACAGGACTAACTTTTGGCTCTTTGACCCCAGAAGTCTTACTCGGTCCATCCCAACTGACAGATGCTTCATTCGCCGGCTCTTCCAGAGTCTTAACCGCTGCTCAGTCAACTGATTCTTCTTCCCTTGATCAATTTGCTCAGACTAGCCAAACCATTGGACTCACTGCTGGCTCCACAAGTAAACTTCCAGCAAGTACTACAATACGAAGCCAGCCTTCAAAAGCAGCACCATTAGACGACTTCCCTCATATAGACATCATCAATTACCTATTTGATGAGGACATCGAGAATGGCCAAGCACTCACAGGAATTTACGCAGGAGTTTCAGCATTCAGTGGAACACCAAATGATGGTGGTGCATATGAATTATCTCACATTCCCAGGTACATGTCATTTAGCCAACAGCTAAAGCTAAACAATAATTATGCAAATGGATTGTTGAACTCGTATGACAACCGACGAGCTGAATACCAAGCCCACAGCGATGGCCATACAGATGAAACGATAATACAGAACCCATGAACTGCTGATGCTTGTGGGTATAGGAATGGCTGGTTTGAACTTGTGTGGGTGGAGGAAGATGTTTTGACACACTGTGTTATGCTTTCCAGTAATTGTGTTAAAGCTTGTGAACATACACTGGGAACAACTAAGCCGCATAATTTATTTGAAGCAAATACAAACTTGGCTCCCTTTCATTGAAGTTTGTTTTTGTTTCAATGCTCGTTTGGTTATTGCTGAACAGAACACCATCAGAATATTTTGAGTGAAATATCATATTAATTTAGTTTCGGGACGTGACAGACATAAGCGTCGGTTGTGCCTATATTCGGCACATATCTTGCACCGCAAAAGTTCTTGCAGTCAGAGTAGAGTGCCTCGTCTTCAGCGATGCAAGATATGTGCCGAATATGGGCACAACCGACGCTCATGTCCGTCACGTCCCGAAACTTGATTTTATATTTTACAGTGATGTTTGTGATGTTGTACTGAATTTATTTATGTAATTCAAAATTATTTTACGCAAGTTCGAATTTCGATCATATTAAAATAATTTTATTAAAATTAAAATGTGGAAAAAAAAAACCAAAAAATACAATGAGTAAAGTGGAAAAGTTTTTAAAAAATTATTATGAAACGATGAAATCACTATTAGTTTAATATTAAAAGTTATTTTAATGAATGTGTTTGAATGATTCATAATTTATGGTGGTTTTCATAATAAAAACATTATTATTATTTAATTAATATGTACTGAAAAAGAGATAAATAAACGAGAGAGGAGAGAGTTGGAGAAGAGAGAGAGAGAGAAGATGTCGTCGACGGCGGATTCCTCTAACAAAAACAACAACACTAGCGGCGGCGATTCATCATCATCGACGTCGTCCCCGACTTCCGACGATCCCAAATCCGTTGCGGTAGCTTTACCTATAGCGGCTGAAGCGACGCCGCTCGTTTGTCTCGTTAGGTTCGCTAGCGATGCCGCTTCTGGTGGTATCATGGGTTCTATTTTCGGATACGGTTTGTACAAATTTCTCTTGTTTCGTCAACTTAAATGATTTACAGTAATCAACTGATTATACAAGAAGAAGAAAATTAGTAATTGCAAAATTGCTTAGCTATTAGGGTTTAGCGAATTGAACAATTGTTATATAAATCAAATGGATTGAGCTGTGCTTATGTATAGAGATTTGAATGTTGTGACTCCCTGCTTATCGTGTCACTTGTTATTTGGTTCGTATGTCATGCAATGCTTTATTTATTGAGTTGTACTATGCTGCGCTTCAGGTTCGGGTTTGTTTAAGAAGAAAGGTTTTAAGGGAGCATTTTCAGAAGTCGGACCTTCTGCCAAGGTTTAGTAATTCTCGACTGCGAGTCATGTGACTTGTGGTTAACTATTTTTCTTATGCTTCTCTTCTGGCGATTTGCAGACGTTTGCAATCTTGTCAGGAGTGAACAGTTTGGTTCTATGCTTTTTAAGGAGGCTTCGAGGGAAGGATGATGGTATGGTTTTCAATTGATAATTAGTTCATCCCTATATTGCAAGTTTTTTCCACTGTGAGCTGCTGGCTGATTCCAGTTGTGCCGTGATTCTCAGTTATAAATGCTGGAGTGGCTGGTTGTTGCACTGGCCTTGCTCTAAGTTTTCCAGGTACATTTTCTTTTCTGTATTTGCTGAATTTAGAAATGCATTGGACTATGTGAGCTGTAAATATTAAACTCGTTGCACCAATAGATAGCATTCATGATGAGTATGTGTGTGTTGCGAGCTCGTGATTGCTGTTAAAGCTCTTCGAAAAAAACGGTGCAATTTATTGATCTAAATATAATCTGCTGGGCGTAACCAAAAGACTAACAGCAGCCTATACAAGGGACCCTTCAGGGAATTAAAAAAATTTAACCCTGATGTATATACGAGATCCTAGTATTCAAAACCCATAAAGAGGACGCTGACAATCATAATCCTACGCATGTACTAAGAAACTTCTATGACTACCTGTTAAGGTTTTGCTGAAACCGTGATTAACTTATTATTTATCATTTTGTTTCTAGTTAATTCCTTTGACTGTTACGGCATCGCTGGGTATTATTTTTTTGCACTAGAAAAATATGCGAGGCTGGCTAAATTATAGTTGTACAAATTATTGATTTACTCCACATTGGTGTTTTGCAGGTACACCTGCAGTTCTTCTACAGAATTGCCTCACATTCGGTGCCTTCTCATTCATCATTGAAAGAATGAATAAACAGCAACCAGCAATGGCTCATCAAGTTTCTTTGAGACACAAATCAGCTCACCTGAACCCTATTTCATCATTGGCTTGCCCCCTTCCGAAGGAACTCATTGGTGCTTTCACTTCCTTTTCCGAATCACTTAAGAATCCAAGAAATGGACCGTTCCCATTTGCTGCCTGACCATGACCATGCTACAATGTCTACACATTTTTTGTTTTGAAAGTTACCTTCCGAATTTTGGTGCTTTGCTTTTTGAATTTAGTTTACAAAACTGGCTTTCGACATAGTCATCGACAAAATTGGTGCGTCCAGGAATACAACACTTTTGTTTCTCAATAAATTACTGCACGACACTGACTACTAATCTGATTTAGTGAGTTAACTTTCTACTGGACACTTGAAACAGTTAGCATAGAATTGAGCTAATCATGCTTCGAGTTGGCCTTAGCCCATTTGAAAATGTTACACTCCAACACAAGAAAGTAACACAATGATAGAATAAGGACATGACTTTGTGTTGGATTTCAGTCAGGATAGCTTGGGTCCAATGATCTTAAGCTATTGAATTGTATCCATGAATGTTATAATTTGACGTCTGAAATGAAAAAAAAAGTTGTTTGATGTAACACAAAATTGACACTAGAACAAACAAAGTAGACATTGGCCACCCACACGTGGGGTTGTTCTTATTGTACGTACAGTGTCGCCAAAAGTAGTCGGTGGCACTGACAACTAAGAAAATTATTTATCCTGTAATCGATGTGTAATTAGTCAAATGACAAAAAAAAAGAGTGTAAAGATGGGTACAGTTAGGGTCTGTTCTTTTGACATGAATTGAAATTGAACTGAACTGAACTGAATAACAAATTTAAAATTAATTAATTAATTATATTTGTATATTATTTTTAATTTTAAAAAATAGTTTTGACAATAGTGAATGCGTCTTAAG
>JAWWMW010122261.1:0-19556 GCA_035048345.1 Echeveria elegans
ATCGGCTTTGAAAACTCTGATGTGGTGATGAATTGACTTTGGGAAGCTAAGTTGGAAAGTGGAGAGTTGTAATTTAACTGGACAGTGAGTTGGGGTTTGAATTGTTCTTCCTCGCGCGCCTCACATGCCAAAGGCGCGCGCCTTCGCCTCGCGCCTCGGGAAAAAGGACCCTTTGCGCCTCCTTGCGCCTCGCGCCTCAAAAAAAAAGTTGTCAAAACTATTTTTTAAAATTAAAAATAATATACAAATGTAATTAATTAATTAATTTTAAATTTTTTGTTCAATTCAGTTTCACTTCATGTCAAAAGAACAGAGTCAAAGGGAAGTTCCGTCGTGGAGGGAACAACTGACTGTCAGAGCATTTGTTGTGAGTTTTGTGCTTGTTGTTTTGTTCAGTTTCATGATCATTCCTTCACTTAAATGTCTCTGCCGGTCTCTTGGGATTTTTCTTTGTGAAAACACTGACCAAGTTTCTTGAAAAGTCCGGATTTCTCAAGCAGCCTTTTACTAGGCAGGAGAATACAGTGATCCAGACTTGCGTCGCGGCCACCTCTGGAATTGCTTTCAGCGGTATGCGTCAAGCTTTCATTTTCTTTTCATGTTTTCAGTCTGATTAACACTACTTATCTATTATGACATCATTCTCCTCCAAAGATAGTGTATGCCTATCTTGGCGGCCATCACTATCTTTACACCACTTGTCCCGTAGTTTCTGACTTATGCATTGACCCTTTTGTTCTTTTGGTTTTGTTTTAGGTTTTTTGGATTCACAATGTGAAACTGATATTATGAGACTTTTCAGGAGGGTTTGGGAGTTACCTGTTTGGAATGAGCAGTGTTGAGGCGAAACAAACAACTGAGCTTAAACGACGCTGAGAACATCAAGAACCCGAGTCTTGGATGGATCATTGAATTTCTCTTTGTTGTCAGCTTCCCCTGTCTCTTCTCAGTTGTTCCTCTTCGAAAGGTAACTAATTAACTCTTGTCTTTCCAGTCTCCTGAAGATACTTTTGTGCCCGTCTCATTGTGATGTTTTTTTTTTCTTCTTTCGAACCAGATTATGATCATCGACTTCAAACTAACACGTCCAAGCGGAACCTCGACAGCTCATCTTATCAACAGTTTCCACACTCCGCAAGGGGACAAGCTAGCCATGAAAGTCCTTTTCGCAACCTGCTCATTTTGAACTGCCTGAAGAAAAATTATTCAAGCGACTGATCATATTTTCCTTTTGACAATTTTCAGGAAACAAGTCCGCGCCTTGGGCAAGTTATTCTCGTTCAGCTTCCTATTGGGTTTCTTCCAATGCAAGTGATTCTTGAGGATTTATAAACTTTCCAACTTTCGGCCTTAAAGCATATGATAACAGGTTCTACTTTGATTTCTCTGCGACTTATGTTGGAGGTTGCATGATATGTCCATACATTATAAACATATAGTTACTCGGTGCCATTCTGTCGTGGGGCTTAATGTGGCCGCTGATCAAAACCAAGAAAGGCCAATGGTACTCCAAACCCAAAGATTACAGTCCTAGCATGCATGGGATTCAGGGCTACAGGGTATATTCGCATATAACTCACTAACTTGTGATATTCATTTTATTTTGCTCGACAGGTATTCATTGCGATCGCTTTGATTCTTGGCGATGGGTTATACATTTTTGTTATAGTACTTGGCACTACTGCCATGGGATTACACAACAGCCATTTGAAGAACAAGAGCCTATTGTTCTGCCATTTGGGACGAATGATGCATCCCCTGGTGATAAAAAAAGCCTATTATCTCCTATGATGATCAAGTTAGGACAACGTTGTTCCTCAAAGACCAAATCCCAACTTGGGTCGCGATCAGCGGCTATGTTGGCATTGCAGCTATTTCAACAGGCATGCTACCTCAAATCTTTCCGGTCCTCAAAGGGTACTGTGTCCTAGTTATCTACATCATAGCTCCAGTTTTAGCATTTTGCAACGTTTACGGTTGCGGCCTTACTGACTGGTCACTTGCGTCAACCTATGGATAGTTGGCTATTTTCACATTTTGTGGAGTTCTAGAGCTGACTATTTTTAATCCTATAGTTGTTCGAATGAGTTTCCGAGGTCAAGTTGCACTCAAATAATATTTATAAATCGAAAGTTCGGATCGTCCTCAAGAGAGCAAAAACGCATCACAAGTACTAGCAAATTTGTGTAATGTCTTATCTATTCAAATAGAAAAGTAATGGTATGGAGCAAATAATGAAAATAGACCATGTATTAAATCAGAGAAAACATTTCAAAATAATACTTCACTTGTGTGTACCCCTCATTGATGCAACAAAATATTAAATCAAACATATTATACGATATATGAGAATAAATCATGTATCTCCCCTTGCATTTTTTGACTCTTCTTTAAAGCCTTCTCCGATTTTGGCACCGAAACTTCCCAATACAAAGCCCCGTTTGCACTAGTGTATCGAAACATGGCCATATTATGTAGTATGGTGTCGAAAGCTTCAGTTCCTTACCAAACAAAATTGCTTATATACCTTTGCTGCGGATTCTTGCTGAGTCTATTGTGATCAACTTGATATGAGACCGAGTCCCTAACAAAATCTCAAGGTTCATTCCTGTCCCAATGGCTATGGCCATTCCATTCTACCTCGGTGCATACTTTGCAATCGATATGTTTTTAGGTAGTTTGATACTTTTCGTACGGGAAAAGATGAACAAAAAAACAAGCAGCAGCTTTCGTACCAGCTCTGGCTTCAGGTTTGATACGTGGAAATGGAATTTGGACACTTCCAAGCTCCATTTAGCATTGGCTGGTGTCAAGCCTCCAATTTGCATGAAGTTCTTGTCCAGGGGAACAAATGATATTTTTGATAAGTTCCTTAGTTCATAAGTAATCTGATTTCGACACGACAGGCGGGAGCAGAACTGCTCACTGCTTGGTTCCTAGTGTGCTATATCTAACCTTTCAAGTGTGTGCAAATTTGTAAGATTGTACTTTGTTTCTTATGTAATAAATTTAAGACACGTCTTCTCCTATTTATCAAACGAATATATATATATATAACAAAATAGGTGAACGGAAGTTTAAAATATGAACTATTTATTTTGCTCATACCTTTTAAGTTTTTTACTTTATTCTTACACAAATCACACGGGCTCAACCCGATCCATTAAAAATTAAAAGTTTAAAATTACACAACCCACACGGGCCCGTTTAAATTTACACAGACCACACAGGCCAACCCGACCCATTAAAAATTAAATATTAAAAATTTTATTTGATCGGGTTTTAACCACACATGCACAACCCGGCTCATTAAAAATTAAAAAAATTATATTTGCACATTGGGGACGATGCAACCACGTCGAGACGACGGACGGTACGCTAGTATATATATATATAGTAGAATCATTGATACCGAAAAATCCCAGTTGGCATATTTGAATGTTACCATCTAATAAGGGCAACTATAGTGGTGTGAGTTATAAGCTAAAATAGCAAGGTTTTATTGCTTTTACCTCCTGTGCAATTATGAGAGAGCCATAACAGAGCAAAAATCTATTTTGGCTTCCTTGCCAAAATGGAAAGGGTGGATAACATGTGAGGTATCCTACTTTTGTGTGCAATGCTCTTTGTACGAGTTATAAAGCAGTGCAAGAGTCATTTTTGCTCATTGCTTATTGCTCTTTCTACTAAATCACTTTTATGTCGAAATTGCTATTTTTACACATAGCTCTTTGCCTACCCACTCCAAATGCCTTAAGAGTGAAACACAAAACCATACCTATAGTAACGATAACTCCGTAAGTAACAACACCTCTCGTTGCTAAAAGAAAATTAGGACAAAACTGCACATGAAATCTATATATATAACATAATAGAGATTGAAAGTGACGAAAGCAGTCTCATTAGCAACCAAATTTTCGTTGGTGTTGTTCGAATCAAACATTGGGTCAATCCATCATCTCTCATCCCTCATCAAATCCACGGGCCCGACATAAAAATTAAAAATTAAAAATTAAAAATTAAAAATTAAAAATTAAAAATTAAAAATTAAAAGTTTAAATTTACAAACAACACATGGGTCCGGTCCATTAAAAATCGAGACGACGCATACCCGTCGGGACGACGGACGGTACGCTAGTAAATGAATAAAACTTTGACAAATCACAAAAAAAGTTACTTTCCTGATCAGCCGCTACTGTCCTGATCAGCCGATCCACTCTTCTTTCAAAATCTCATAAAGACTTCATAATAAAATACTGAAAAATAAATCTATTAACAGAACTACCGGCCTCATACCTATAACTTTTTTTTCCTGCTCTCCTAGATGCCTCCCCTAACTCTAATTAACACTGCACCTTCCCTAACAAATGAAAACACAATGTAATTAACATCCACACACAGATCCCTATCGTCGTCCGACGAAGATACTAAAATCTCTGAGGGCTTTTCTTCGCCCTCAAAAAGGCCAGACACCTCTGTCCATGTTAGACACCTCACTTAGTAAAATGACACAAATTTTAATTTATATTCAAACTTACATAAAAGAGGGTGCTCTTTGGAGTGCAAACGAGCCGAGCCGAGCTTTGGGCTGTTCGAGCCTAATAGTTTTACGTTCGGGCTCGACTCGATTTTTTTGTTTTTCGAACTCGGCTCGTATAAAGCTCGATTTGTTGAAAGTTTGACTTAAAAATTAAGTCATGCTATCAAAAAAAAAAATATTGTTCGAGCTCGGCTCATATAAAACTCGATTTGTTGAAAGCTATCTAAATATTAAGTCATGCTATCATATGATGTTGGGCCTCATGTTGTTGTATATGGATGATTATATATGTAACTTACATATGTTTTTCTCATTCAAACAAAGCGGGACTTTATTTTCATTACAAAACAAAATGAGCTTTAAACAAATGTGCCTAAATTTAGTAAAGTGTATAAGTTATTTAGGGTGTAGCAACATTAATATCAATAAGAACAAATTATTAGAATTTTTTTGAATAATAAGACATATAAATAATTTGTAATCGGACATATAAACGAGTTGTTTACGAATTTAAATGAACTAAACACTATCTTTTTCAAGCTCGGCTCGTTTAATAAACAAGTTTCAAAATTATATTTGAGTTTGACTCGTTTAATATCGAACCAAACTTTAACCAAACTTGTTCGCGAACAACTAACCAAAGATAGGCTCACTTGCACCCTTGGGCTCCTTAACAAACGCTACAGCGTACAGCTTGAAACGAACCTTCAAAACGACATCACTCTATACTCCCCCCCGCTCTGATTCCATTCCCTCTCTCTCTCCCTTTCCGCTCCGATTCGTCTCCGATCCTGCCATCTTCGCCAGTGCTCCATCAATCAAAACGCGTCGCTTCTCCTCGCAGTCACGTAGGTACCATTTTTATCAGATGTTGTGTTGTGTGTAAAGGCAACCGATATGGTTTATGATGTCTGGAGGCGAATTAGGTTTTTAATTGACTAGTCAAGATGATGAATTTTTTTTTTTTTTTTTTTTTTTTGGTTTCTTTGATTTGAGTTGATTTTGATGTTTTTTTGCTGGTTTTTTAGGGCTGATTGAAAATGGATTTGATTGTTGAGTTTTGTTTGTTTTTTTAATGGTGTATGAAAAAAATGTTTTAGAAGATTGATGTGGTGATGTCATGGATAGAGGTGGCAAACTAGACTAAATGTATTAATGAAATCTAATGTACTAAATTGATTAAACGGATTCAACTCAATCCATTTAATCTATTTACATGTATTAAATGAATTCGAGATTTGATTATTTAATCTATTTAAAATCTAACTAATCAATCAATTTTGTCACCTCTAGTTAGGGATATGGAATGAGCTTGGCATTTTTGGCATGTGTGAGTTGGAACTGTAGTGTTATTTGTGATATTTTGATTTTTGGTATATGGTTGATTCGATTGGTATTGAGTTATTGGAGTAGCAATTCTGTGGAGTGGAGGAACAATTTACCTGACTTGTGTATCTTTTAACATTACGATTTGGAGTTGAGATTCTGTACTGTAAGTCTGTAACCCAATGAACTGCCTACATTTTTATTATTATCTGTGTTGATTGTTTTTTAATTGAAAATTGGATTGGCCCTGGTTGGTTTCTTTGTGAATTACAGAGAGATGTGTTTTTTATTTATTTTGTTTTAGGTTACTTGTTTTTATGTTTAGAATTAAGTCTTCTGGTAGTGCGTGACACAGTAAGTAAGACTTCTGTTCAGAACGATTATTCTCCATTTTGAAAGTGGTCTTGCAGCCATATGTGAGATGTATTTATTGACATGTTGCACAACCACTGCATTCAGATCCACGCTGTAGATGTGGATTTCACTCAGCTCGTTTTTTTTTTTTCTCTTTTCTGTTCAGATTACTCTATTGGTGATCATGGCATTCATCGTCTACATTATCTACATGTGCATTATTGATTGGTGTTGAGACTTGAGAAACATATCTTCTTGGACTTTCTGATATTTATCTTGAAAGATGAGCACCGCTGCTTGTTGTGTTGCAACTAAAAGTAAGCCAATATCAGATGAGCCAATTGTCCTTGCCTCCCGGATGAATGCTCAATGCTCTTCATTGTGGAATGTTCAATGGGATAACCGAGGGCGTGCAGCTGGCGGTGAGGAGACTGCAGTATGGTGGTTCGCTGACATGAGCAGTAGGGATAGCCAACTGGGAAACATATCTCAGACAGAAGTGAGAACAGTATCTGAAGGAGAGAGTCCTGAAAACTTTCAGCCTCCTGCATCTCCGTTGCCCGAAGAAGGGGTTCATGTTCCTGACTTCAGGTCTCCTAATTCAGGTATGCCTCATTTTACTGCTCTAGTTATTTTAAATTTGTTTTTAATTGTCCGTTTTTCTGCAAGTAGTGTTCAAAACCAGGCATGATATCAGTTGTAAGACTTCTCTAACTTTATTAAGATAAGGAAAGCATCCTTGAATTAGGTCAACAACAATCAGTTTGACTAATTGTTTTGGCGCTGGATAAGTTTGGTGACAGGGTTGGTGGAATTGCTTATCAACTTTTCTAATACATATGGGTTAATACTGTGGACAATTCTGAGACGATGATTTTTCATACCCTGGCATATCGGAATAACGACGTAGTTTTACACTAAAACATTTCTTTTAAGGAGTCAATGACTTTTCTTCATCCTCAATACTGATTTTTATTAACTGAGAAGCTAACAGTATGACATAGAAATCACACAGAGACATCAATTGATTCCCGCATGGAAACCATATTTCCCCAGAGATCTCATGATACTTTCCCAGTAGTACATCTATTTATAAAATTGACATCGTTCTTTAATAGGAAACTTCATTTAGGTTTGTTCCAAAAGATTTTCTCTCTTTTTATGCCCATACTAAGCTGCATCTTAAATTTGGCCAACCCGTAGCTGTTTGAGAATACAATGCAACCAGAAAAAACTAGTTAGAATTCATGACAACTATCAAATGGATAACATGTCATCTTAACTTTTTTCTATTGGGAAAGAAGAACTTGTACATTGGATTGTAAATTTTTATTTTTACATTTCTTGTTGCACTTTCAGATGCATCCATATGTCGGAGCATCTGCATATCCTTGGAGGTAAGAACCTGAAAATGCTGGAATTTTTTTGAACAGCCTCCATTGAGAAGTTGTTATTATCCTGTTCCTGACTTATATTCTCATAGTTATTCTGTTGGTATGGCACTTTCCTAGGATAAGGATGCAACAAAGTTCCGTGCTGCTCATGATACATCTCATATGATGGCTTCATTTTCCTCTGTATCTAGTTCTCCACTGCCTGCTAGAAATCAGTTGTTCCATGCACGCTCAACTCCAGCTAGATTGATCCGCCATATTCTGGGAAACCATTTATATACACAGGCAACTGTTGATGGTCGGATGGCAGGCTTCAAGACTCCAGGAGCATATGCGGGGAGACCATCACCCATGCCCCATGGATGGACTAATCACTGTGCCAGGGGGTCCCATGATGAGTCATCAAATGGATTCTCTATCCCCGAATATATGTCCTATCTAACAGAGATAGCTGGTCGTTCGACAGTGACTCTTTGGGCTTGAACAATTGAGACACCGTCACCAGATCAAGCAGTCGGCATTCACCTTCTCCATGTTCCCATATAAAAACTTGTGGGGCTTGTTCCAAGCTGTTGTCTGACAAACCCTCATTTGGAAGCCGGAAGCTAATGTCTACGAATGAGTTGGCAGTTGTTGCTGTACTGGTTTGTGGTCATCATGCCGAGTGCTTGGAGCCTATGAACCTAGAAGTCAGTAAATACGATCCAGCTTGTCCAGTATGCACTTTTGGGGAGCAACAGTCATTAAAGCTCTTTGAAAAAGGCAATAAAAGCTGAAATGGAATCCAGGCTCAAACACAGCAAGAGATCAAGAAGGCCGCATTGTAGATAGCGAATTTGAAACTAGCTTTGTTGGTGTTTTGGTGATGTAGCCAAGGGTATGAAGATAGACTCTAGCTCTGGTATAATGAACACCTCCTTTTTGATGAAGCGACATTTCTGGCTCGGTACAAAAGGCAATAAACCATCGTTGGCAAGCATGCCTAGACAAAAAGAAATCACTTTCACGGACCAGGTCTACCAAGTAGGAGCAGCTTCTCATTGGTTGTTTTCCCGAGGAGCTTCTACTCTCAATTTATATGATAAATTACCATTACATTATCACTTTCAAAACTCGACTGCAGAAGCTTTAAGGCTGCCCCGACGCAGCGCCTAGCTCGTTAGATTGCCCCGAGCCAGGTACATGGTCCTGAAGTCTTCAAGTAAGTTGGGAAAATGAGATTGCCTGAACTTCGAGCACAGATATTCACTTTGTACTGCGCAAGTCATTCCTGCTCAAGTGTCCACTTGCTCTTGAAACAAAGATCAAAGGTTCAATCTTCATCAATGGCACCAAAAGGTAAGTGTGAAACTCTATAATCTCCTTTTTTTTTAAATAAGAAAAAAAAAATCATTCCTGCTCCAGCTTCCCTAGGAAATTTGTTTAGTACAGATTATAGTGAAAATTAAATCTCCAGGTGGCAAATTCATGTAAGAGAACGCTATAAAGGAACAAACAGGTAACTTCCGTACGTGCCTCTTCGAAGCGCTCACACGCATCCGACAGCCGCCCACCACGTGTCATTTCTCCATATTACATCACATCGTAATTCACCCAGCGCACACATACATATATTTTGCATGCTTGCTATAGAACCTTAAGCCGGACCATTTTCAGTCTTTACACTTAGCTTGCTTAATTGAAAACAATGGCAGAGTTGAGCGGTCAATATGGCAACCCAGTAGCGCAGCAGACAGATGAGTACGGCAACCCTTTGCACGTCACTCGACCTCCACATATTAGTTCAGTTGGTGAGGGTGGTAGCGTGGGTGACACTAACGTTATGTCCGGACCTGGAACCGGTGTCATATCAGGATCTGAAGTTTCAAGACTGGAAGAAACGGGGGAGCTAGGCCCCTCCGGCACCACAATCTCCAGCTCATCCTCCTCGGAGGATGATGAGCATGGAGGGAGGAGGAAGAAGGGACTGAGGCAGAAGATTAAGGAGAAGCTGAGCGGAGGACACCATACCCATTTTCATGCTCATTAATCAATTTAAGTATCCTCCTTTAATCAAGTGGTTGTACATCTACTTAACCATGTAGCTACCTTCTTTTTCAAAGTATTTTTTTTTTATGTAATGTGATAATTAAGGAAGGTCCCACGGGCACCGTCACGTCATCGTGGCAGTGCACGTTGATATCCGCACTCCATGATATTTTTGAATTATGTTCTTCCTGGCGTAACGGCTAGGACTCCATCTGGATAGTTGGGACTTGGGGTAAAGATAAGATTAGATCATAGTGTTCAAAGAATTTGGGATACTTTGAGGTATGGAGGATGGAAAGTATGGAGTTTGACATCCCGAAATAAAGAAACATGATAGTGCAAGTCTCTTTACACTGCCTCTGAAAAACGATCTCACTCATTCATCAGCAACTTAACCAAGGGGTCACTTTCTCTTTTTTTTTCTTTTTCATAAACACCTTGAAAATTGCATCTACTTCTAATTGAATGCGATTTTAATTTGATGAAATATTTCCATTAAAAAAATCAATGATTTTCTTATGCGCTGTTTGGTTGCGGAAAAAAGCGGAAAAAATGGAGAAAAGAAAAAAAAATTAAAAAAAAATAAATGAAAATATAATGTGTGTTTGTTGTAAGAAAAAAAATGAAAAAATAAGCAAAATGAGATTAAACAACTTTTACATGAGAAAAACATTTTTCTTTAATTTTTTTTCCCATCTTCTTTTTTCCTCAACCAAAACTAGAGAAATGAATAAGACTGATATTCCGAAAAAAAAACTACACGAAAAGTCTGAGAATTCTGTAGGTCAGTCCTATCCTCATATCCAAACATCCTCAATTCCCTCCTCCACTCTGACTCCGTGACTCATCTCTCGCCTCCGTCTTTCTTCAACCTCCTCGCACTCTCCATCTCCCGATTTCCCCGCCTCTATAAATTCCAATGCTCACTCGCTCCATCAACTCCATTCTGCACCTTCACGCGCCGCGCGCCTCCTCTCACGTCCCCCCTTCCTCCTTAGTTCCCTCTCCATTTCCGAAATCTCAATCGCGTGACTTAACTTTCTCTCCCTCATCCCGCCGCCTCCGATCCTGCCTCCTCGTCGCCGCGATGGACGGCGCCGGTTCCGATTCGCTTCCGAGGTCGTCGTTGTTGAAGAGTTTGGAGTTTGACGAGACGGAGATTGAGAGGTTTGCGGAAGTGGCGAACGAGGCTGCGGATGCGGCTGGAGTGGTGATTCGGAAGTATTTCCGGAAGAGTTTTGATGTGCATGATAAGGCGGATTTCAGTGAGTTGAGTTTGTTTTTGAATTTTAGTGGTTTTGGTTTGTAGAATTAAGGCTTCGTTGTTAATTTGATGTCATGTGATGTAGGTCCAGTGACGATAGCTGATCAGAAGGCTGAAGAGGCCATGGTTTCGATTTTGCTGGAGAATCTGCCTTCTCATGCTGTGTAATCTACTACTTATCACACTGATGTTTCTTTGAGTCAACCTCTAATCTGTAATTCTTTACTAAGGGATATTTTAGAAAAGACTTTGTTGTGTTAGTCTCTATTGTGTTTTGTTGATATTCCGTCAGTTAACGCAATTTCTAGTAGACATTTTCCTAAATGCTTAGCCATGTCTGAAACAGCAAAGAGTAAAATGACTCTTACGATCTTATTACTGTAACTGATTTGTTTTAAAGCCGTGTTCTGGAAAGAGTTTAGGAAGTGAAACTGGTCACAGGATTTGACTTTCGTGGGATTTATTTATTTATTTTATATGTATGGATGTAGGATTGGGCAGGGTTGGGTGATAGGGAACACCGTGTTTGAGAAAGTTGGTTTAGTATTGTGTTGGTTTAATTTTGGAGGATGTTGTTTATAGATTTGGAGAGGAGAGTGGATGGAGGTGCGCGAAAGAGTCCGCTGATTATGTTTGGGTGTTGGACCCAATTGATGGAACGAAGAGTTTCATTACCGGTAGGGTTATACTGTGTATGCTTTTAAATTAAACTAATAGTTACACTTACTGTGCAGTTGATGAAATTGATTCTCCTTCTACTTCTGTTTATTGTAGGTAAGCCTCTGTTTGGAACTCTTATTGCTTTGCTACACAAGGGCGAACCTGTATGATTCTCTTTATAGTGTGCCTTTGTCTGTATCTTTAAGTAACAATTTGGATACTGAAAGTTTGTTATTTTAGATTCTTGGAGTGATTGATCAACCTGTATTGAGAGAAAGGTGGGTTGGGATAAAGGGAAAGGGTACTACACTGAATGGTCAGGAAGTATCGACCCGCTCCTGTTCCAAGTTATCACAGGCATATTTGTAAGTATAAAGATATTGTACAATAGTGTAGCTTTCTGAAACCAGGAATGGTCATTTTGGCATTCAGAAATTGTTGCATGTGACTGTTAGTTGTTAACTGTTTCTTTATCTCTAGACTCATCACCTGTCTGCCTCGCAAGAACTTCATGTGTTTGTTTCTACCGCGTATCTTTTGTTTCTAATTTTAGGTATACAACCAGCCCACATCTATTTGAGGGAGATGCTGCAGAGGCTTTTGCTCGAGTTAGAAATGAGGTATACATGTAGATGTAATGTAGTCATCTTTAATTCAGAAGTTGTGTGAATCGTCAATCATAACAGAGTCTCAGCTCCTACCAGTTTGATCATATTTACTTGCGTTGTGTCACTACCGCCAGCGGTACAATTCATGGAATGAATGCCTCATGATATTGTTGAAAACAAATTTAGAAATTAATTAAGTATGTTTTGAAAACAAGGCTGTGGCTATTTCCTTCACTTTGTTGACTGTTGTCATTTGTTTACCATAATGTGCTCAAAACGGTGGTTATTTGCAGGTCAAGGTCCCATTATATGGCTGCGACTGCTATGCGTATGCACTCTTGGCTTCAGGTCATGTGGATCTCGTTGTCGAGTCTGGTCTTAAGGTGCAGTGAACTTCTTCATGTATTTATGTTGAGATTAACATCCATTGACGAATCACACTCATGTTTACCTTTTTCATCTACATAGTTAGCTTTGATCACCACGATTCACCAATTTTTTTTTCCTGTGTAACAGCCATACGACTTCCTTTCCCTCATTCCTGTCATTGAAGGTGCTGGTGGAGCTATAACGGATTGGAAAGGCCAGCCATTGAAATGGGAAGCTTCTACAGATTCTTATGCACCAAGTATGACAACTTTTCTGCTTGATATTCTGTAAATCAGTTCCCTCCAACCTGCTCATTTTGTGTGTGTCAGGTTTCAATGTAGTTGCAGCTGGAGACATGAATCTCCTCGAGCAAGCCCTCATCAGCTTACAGTGGAAATAACCTAAGCTTCAACAAACAGCAATCCACTTCAAGTGAGGATGCTTCACCAATTAATTTATCTCAAGCATGACTACTGTGAAATTATGAATACGGTAATTAATGGATACCCTAGTTGTGGTTGCCGATCTATTTTTGGAAAGCAGCTCGTATTGACCTCTTCAAATCCTCCCGGCCGACCACTCTTTGCTAAATAGCTGTGTAACTCAGTCCCTCATATTTCTTTGGCATTCGGTTCTCCTTCCTCCGTTCACATTCATAATGCAACCAAGCACTCCAATCTAGGCATGTGAAGGGTACCAAATACAGAATATAGGGGACGAATCCGGTTCCGGTATGAACTGTGTGAACATACGAAACAAAAACTTAAATATAGTGATTTAATCAATTCAAAATATGATTTAATAGTCAACAAAAACCTTATGTTAAGGGATCTGACCTTGATTCCACCATTTTCCTCCATTTGCGAGGTTTTTCCTTTCCTTTCCTTCATTATAAGGGCTTGTTGCTTTGTTTCTGGTTTGTCATTACTCGCGTCATTCGCGTCATTGTTGATTCAATTAAAATGGTTGTGTGCGCTGAAGTGCAAAAGTACTTGCATATGCCGAAGGATTAAATGGGTAAAGAAAGTTGGATGCCACATGTGCCTCGATTTTTAGAAAAATGTACTGGATGAGAAGATCTTGTACTTGCGTTGTACCATATGTAACCCATAATTGGAAAAAAAAAATTAATAAATTACAGAGCATAAATTAGTCCAATTTTTTTTCCAAATTAGATTGCTTTTGGCTAATTCATTTATTATTTTTCTCGAATCGCGAACACGTTCTTGCAACCAACAATATATATATTTATTCAAAAATCCTTGCCAAAAGTTATTGAACAAGGATAGAATATTATGATCAAGATTTTAGTTATTGACCATTGTTATTTAGTTAAATGTGTATGGTTATATTTATAGTTGATCTTTTAAGGGAGGGGATCAGGTATAAATGTCTGTTAGTATAAAAAGTGTTAAAAAAATAATGAGCCAACCAACGACTAAAACAGAGATTAAAAACAGATTTTTAAGTGATTAATGACAATTTAAAAAGAATAATTAAGGATTTGGGGGTATAACCGTTCAAAATTTCCCTCATCCTGTCATTGAAGGGGCTGGTGGAGCTATACCATTGAAATGGAAAGCTTCTCCAGATTCATATGCACCAATTACATCGACAACTTTTCTGTGTTTATTCTATGTTCATCAGTTATATATCTCCAACTTGCTCATATTTTTCTGCTCGTCTTTCATTTAGTAGCAGCTGTAGACGAGAAGCTCCTCGAGCAAAGCCCTCAACACCACCTCACATGGAAATAACTTAAGCTTCAGCAACAGCAACAGCAACCAGCCATGTTCAAGTGGCGATGCCCTACTGTAAAATTATGAATATGGTTATTAATGGATACCCTCGTCGTTGTCGATCTATATTTGGAAAGCAGCATCTATTGACCTCTTCAAATCCTCCAGGCCAACAACTGTTCGCCAAACATAGCTGTGCAACCCAGTCCCTCATATTTCCTAGGCATTCACTTCTCCTTTCTTCCATTCACATTCATAATCCAACCAAGCACTCCATCAATCCAGACATGCATGGGGAGGTAACCAAATACAAAAAAAAAAAAAACCCGATAAATAAATAACAGCCCCAGGTCATTAACTTTCATCTCCTTCCGATCCCCCAGGAGGAGGGAAATGGTAAAAACGACGATGATCACTTCCTCAACGTCATCATCACCCACCATGTCCACCACCCTCCTGGCCCTTTTCTTCCTCCTCTTCATATCCAAAACCTCCTCTGCCCCAGCTGCCAACTTCTCCCCAAAGGACAAGTTCCTTATCGATTGTGGTTCAACTAGTTTCGCATCCCTTCCGGATGGCCGCATTTTCCTTACCAATGAACAAAGCAAGTCCATGCTTAAAGCCAAAGATGACATTTCAATCTCTGTTCCATCAGCCGACGTGCCTCTGCCTATCTACCTTTCCGCTAGAGTTTTCAAAGAAGAAGCCACTTACAGTCTTAAAATGAGTAGCGCGGGGTGGCATTGGGTCAGGCTTCATTTCTACCCATTGGAAAACTCACAGTTTGATTTGAAAAAGGATGCTAATTTCGACGTGCAGACCGCGGATTACGTGCTTTTAAATGACTTCACTTTGCAGAACAAGAGCAGCTGGTTTCTTGAAGAGTATCTCATCAACATCAAGAATGAAGATTTCATCCTTAAATTTATTCCAAAGAGTGGTTCTGTTGCATTCATCAACGCCATTGAAGTTGTATCAGCTCCTGACCCATTGATCTCTGGTACCGGCGAAGCTTTATTCCCTAAAGGCAGCTTCAATGGTCTGCAAGACTATGCGTATCAGGTCAGTCATAGAGTAAACATGGGCGGTCCATTAGTCTCAACACAAAATGATACCTTGGGAAGGACATGGATCCCTGACACACCATATCTACGATCCCCTAACCTTGCTAAGAACGCGTCTGTAGCCCCTCTGGTTGTGAAGTATCCTGACGGCAACACTGTTACTGCTTTAACCGCACCACCCTTGATCTATGCCACAGCGCAGCAGATGGCAGATGCAGAAGTGAACATGCCAAACTTCAACATTACCTGGGATTTCAATGTGGATTCAGGATTCAGATATTTGGTTAGGCTACACTTCTGCGACATAGTCAGCAAGTCGCTCAATGAACTATACTTCAACGTATACATCAACGGCAAAATGGCGATCCCAAATCTGGATTTATCCAGCATCAGCAATGCTTTAAACACTCCTTATTACAAAGACTTTGTGGTTGATGAGGCCACTTCCGGCGACAAGATCACTGTCCAAGTAGGACCGACTGCTGATAACACAGGGACGAGGAATGCATTGATCAATGGAGCTGAGGTGATGAAGATGAGCAACTCTGTGAACAGCTTAGGCGGGAAATATGGCATTGATGGTACTAAAGCAACCCCAAGTGGCAGTGGCTCTACAAGAAACACCGTAGCAGCTGTTGGTTTCGCTATGATGTTCGGAGCCTTTGTGGGTCTTGGAGCTATGGTGATCAAGTGGCAGAAGAGACCACAAGACTGGCAGAAGAGGAACAGCTTCTCTTCATGGTTGCTACCATTGCACGCTGGTGACACAAGCTTCATGACTAGTAAAACATCAATGTCTCACAAGAGTGGATTTTTTTCGTCGTCCATGTTGGGTAGGTACTTCTCTTTCGCAGAGTTGCAGGAGGCTACCAAGAACTTCGACCCAAGTAACATAATTGGCGTCGGAGGGTTTGGAAATGTGTACATCGGAGAGATCGATGACGGCCTAAAAGTAGCCGTTAAGAGAGGAAACCCGCAATCCGAACAAGGTATTAATGAGTTCCAAACCGAGATTCAGCTCCTGTCGAAACTTAGGCACAGGCATTTAGTGTCTCTAATCGGGTACTGTGACGAGAACGACGAGATGATCCTGGTGTACGAGTACATGTCCAACGGGCCTTTTAGAGATCATCTGTACGGCAAGAATTTACCACCATTGTCTTGGAAGCAGAGGCTGGAGATCTGCATTGGTTCCGCTAGGGGGCTTCATTACCTCCACACTGGTGCTGCTCAGGGAATCATTCATAGAGACGTAAAGACAACAAACATTCTTCTTGATGATCAATTTGTTGCTAAGGTGGCTGACTTTGGTCTGTCCAAATGCGGACCAACTATGGAACAAACTCATGTCAGCACAGCCGTGAAGGGTAGCTTTGGGTATCTGGATCCTGAATACTTTAGAAGACAACAGTTGACAGATAAATCCGATGTATACTCGTTTGGAGTTGTGTTGCTTGAGGCCCTTTGTGCTCGACCAGCTATAAATCCTGCACTCCCAAGAGAACAAGTTAACTTAGCTGAATGGGCTATGCAATGGAAGCGAAAAGGGTTGTTAGAGAAGATCATAGATCCTCACCTTGTGGGTTATATTAATCCAGAGTCTATGAAAAATTTCGCTGAAGCAGCGGAGAAGTGTCTTGCGGAATTCGGCGTAGACAGGCCATCCATGGGAGACGTGTTATGGAACTTAGAGAACGCTCTGCAGCTTCAAGAAGCTTCATCACATGGAAAACAAGCCGAAGAGGAATCATCTGTAGCCACAATCCCTACTCCATCTCCAACTCCATCCCCAGCATCTGAAGCTGCTCCTCGTGTCCCTCTACCGGAAGAGAACAAATCACCAGCTGAATCTCAGGCATTGGAAGGCCATTCAGGAACAGCCGCGTTTGCTCAGTTTGCTGATCTCAACGGAAGGTAAACCGATAAATCCAAAACTTTATAAGTCATGTATCCCATATCTGTCCAGACTCTTGTATCATCCATCCATGTTCGAGCTGCTTTTGCTGCACTAACATGAAGAATGATTTTGTTAATATGGATTTTTCATCTGCACTGTTTTCACATCACTGCACATTTGCTGAAACTACTAGCAAATATGATAATTGTTATCAATCAAAAACCAGGCCTATATATAAATATGTACGTATTCCATGATGGCTAGGCTTACTTTAAAAATATATATATTTCTGACTATTGCTCAAGGAACGGACAAACTTCGGACTCAAGACGTGAATGCACTCAGGAGAGGACTTGAACTCTTGACCTCCTTGATGAAAGATCAAGAGCTGACCGCTAAGACGCTACTCTTGTAACTTAAAAGTATTGAATATGCAAATGCACAACCACCAGAAAACAGGATTTGGTGATCTCAACTCTTTCCTAGCCAATTAGTGGGCTTTACATATAACAAAACTACACAACACAGAAAATGGTAAATGCACCAAACAAGCTTATGCGTTGGAACAGTGGCTGCGGAAACTCACCTTGCTGAATTGGAGAAGATCACCTGGAATCCAATTTCCAACTGGTCGATGGGAGCTGTAAACTGTAAAGTGAAATCTTACTGAAGAATCATCATTTTTTTCATTTTATAATTACAATAAAAACTTTAAATAATTATATTTGTGAACTTCAGGCTCTCAGCTGCTCCGCATATGTGATTGATGAGTCATATTTATACGCTTATTCACGATCTTAACACGTGTATTTTAGCATAATTAATTATTTTGAATTATTCATTTGATATAATTTCGTATTTTAGGTGTACAACTTAAAAGAAACTGAACTTAAAAGTGGATTTTGGCATTGATTGAGCACAAGGATAACAGACTTTTCGTGCGCCGAAAATGTCTAGCACGAGATTCGATGATCCGATAAAGACGAGATGAAATTCATGAGAGAGCTACCGCAAATTTCTACAACTTTTATGATGACATCGCATAGTGATTAAAATGATACGAGTGTCCGAGTAAAGGTTGAAGATCGAAGAGCGGAGCCCGGAAGCTCAGTCAGTGATGCGTCCGACAAAGGAATAGCGCGGCGCGCCCAAAGAAGAAATGTCAGTCTTATTTGTTAATTGAGTGCGCTGCTTAGTTACTCGCCAGCGTCACTTCAGCGATGAGATTTTTTTTTTGGACTGGCTTTCCACTCTATTTTGAAGAGTATAAAAAGTCATTAAGTGGAAATCCTAAGAAGAGATTCAATATTCAAAATCATAGACAAGAATACAGAGGGCAAAGCTGCAACAAGAAGCCGAAGGAGTCTTAGATCATCCATTCACTTCGTTCTTCATTCTTACGATATTATTAATTCTGACGATGTATTTCGTTATTATTATGATGCATAGCTAAATACTTGATCGCGGTTTGAGACACAAGCTTGTGATGAACTCTTTTGAGATATAAGCTAAAATCCAATTTCATTGTTTTGCATCAATTCCTATGGATATTATTATGATTCTGACATGATGAGATTATTGAGTATTTGCATACAATTTAGCTTGTGATAATTGGATTCTACAATTGACTTATTTGGTACATTGCAGTAAAATTAAGTTAACATATGTTACGTTTAAAAAAATATATATAATAAAATAAAATAAAATAAAATAAAAATAAAACATGGGCCAGCCCAAATACTAGATACGTATATAATTGGTTGTAGGGTTTTAGTTTTACAAAATAAAAAGAACAAAACAAAAGGAGGTTGACGGCCGGCTGCAATTCATCTCTTTCGATTAAAAAGGAACCGATTGAAGAAGAGAGCAATCGCAGCGTGATTTCTGGTGAAGTTTTTGGGTGAGTGGCTGTCTTTTAGTTCCTTGCGGAATTTGATTTGGTGTAAAGCTCATTAATTGAGCAGGTGTTTTAAGATAAGGCATAGATGAAATTGCTTAACCACATGATCGAGTACAAAAAAACTAGGATGTTACACGTGTTCAAACATCTCTCTTTTCAAAGTAAAAGATGCTCAATTCTTATCTATGTGTAGGGAGTGGGCGTTGCGTAATCAGTGGCACGGACTGAGACAGATACAGTGTGTTGTTCGACATATTCGATTGTGAGTATATAATTTATTTTATTTTCGTTTGACTAATATAAAATGTTAAGCTTGAGGTTAATAAAAACATATGAGTTAAAAGGGAATTAATCAATTTGCGAATCCCCCATACGTTCATGTTATGAAACGAAATGTTATTACATGTTGAGAC